>VXBI01003627.1:376606-531868 GCA_013397375.1 Toxostoma redivivum
CGGGGGGGCTGCCGCGGGCTCTCAGCGCGGGGCTGGCTCCGGGGACAGCGCTGGGAAGAGCAGCGAGCGCCGAGGTTCCAGCGCCGCGGGGTCCCCGCGCTGCTCCTGGCCGGCCCCGGCAGCGCCCCCGGAGCGCAGAGCCCGCGCCTGGTCCGGCCTGCTCGGGACTTCGGCAGCGCCTGCGGCTAAAGAACTCCAGCCGAGTTCGCACAGCCCCCGGCAGAACCGCGCTGCCTTCTGAAACCCGCGGTTCCGAGTGTCCGACCTGCTTCAGCAAGGGGGGTAAAGACAGCAAAGCCAGCTCCTCGCATCTGGGCTGAATTTGCCATCTCCTAACCCCAGGCTCTTGCTGAACTTCGAGAAAACATTGAAGAGCAGCAGAAACTAAAGAACTTAAAACCTTAAGTTCGTTAAAATTGAATTATGGTCAATTTTTTAGCAAATTATTCAGTCCTCTCTGAACATGACGTCTGTAAGGTGAAACCCGCTTTGGGGGATGCACGAAAGGGAGCAAGGAAATAAATATTATGTCCAAAACCTAATATATGGGGGGAAACACCCCAAACAACCACAAGTAAATAAAATTCTACTTCCATAATGTTTTTTCAAGTTGAGATGAGGAAAATAGGGCAGCCTACACTGAGAAAGGAGCAGGCTGTTTNAAACCTAATATATGGGGGGAAACACCCCAAACAACCACAAGAAAATAAAATTCTACTTCCATAATGTTTTTTCAAGTTGAGATGAGGAATAATAGGGCAGCCTACACTGAGAAAGGAGCAGGCTGTTTCTGCTATGTGATATTAGAAAAACCTTCACACCTGTATCTCTGATGGGCAGTTTTGGTCAGATAAAGGCTGAAGTTGAGATTTTGCTCTCACTGGCTCATTCTGAGAGCATTTCATTAATTAAAGTTACAAAAAATAATAAGGCGTGCTTACAGTTTTATGAACGAGACACTTTTATCCCTGGGAGTTTTGCAATAGACTTGAATGGAGACACCATTTCTCTGTTCTGGATTTTATCCTACAAGATGTGACACAGTAAAGAGTTTTATAAGGAATAAAGCCGCAGTATTTTCACTTACACAGACATTAATTCTTTCTCAACTGCATGTCTGGACTATAACATGGAGTGAGAATCTGCTGATCTATCAAAATGTCAAAAGATTGTACATCTTTAGGAAAGAGTAAGAAAGACCAGCTTCCATCTGCTTGCTAATGTAGCCATTAATGTTCAGGCACAAGCTCTGTGCAGCTGTAACATCTCAGATCTGTTTGTTCTCAGGGGACTTTAAACACAGTCAATTGACAAGTGCAGGAAAAACCATTCACATCACACCACACAATTACTGTTGGGGCTGATTTCAGTAGGGACGGAGTCCAAGGGATCAGCATCTTCCAGGGCCCCTCAAGCCTTTAATCCACAAGCTCACTTTTGGGACACATTGTAATGGCTTCGAGTTTGAGTTTGCCTGCTGGTGGTTGAACACAGTTAAATAAGAACCTGCTATTAAATAAGAACCTGTTATCAGGCTCGTGGGTGAGAAAATCCAGCTGCTTAGGGCAGTTTGGGCCATCCAAGGTGGACATAAACAAGGACAACAAAAATCTGTGGAAAATCAACTCTCAGGAGAAGGCAAAGTTGTGTGCAGGGATCAGCCAGAGAAATGTGACCCTGGGCTGTGAGGAAGGGATGTAGAGTCTTCCTGTTTAACATCAGACATTGAATTTTAGTGCTTCAAGAGAGTGTTCTGGAGACTGGCAGAGTTACCAGTGACATCAACAACCTGTGTTAAATCTTTCTCTGAGGACAATGAAGTACAGGTAGAATTTGGGCTCTGTTAAGCTGGACCGTGTGAATTCCTTCCCACGTCTCTCAAAGACACAGACCTAAATAGTAGAACCTGGTGTTTCTTGTGTGTTTTTAGAAACCTTAAAGTTTAATTGTTCAAACGAGGCTCTAACAGATGCTAATGGATTGCAGAGAAAGCAGGAGATAGGAAGTGGTGAGATATTCAGGGCCAATTTGTGCTAATGAGAGCTCATTAAGAGGTTCTTGAGATAAAGGTTCTGTCAGGAAGCAGTTAGTGTGGCTGAATTTAGTGGTTTGTGTAGAAGATGGGTTAAAATCCAAGAGCTATGTCCTGTTAGGACAATACTGATTAAATTTTAAACGGCACTGACTTGTAGCCACTTACCGAGGTGGGGAAAAGGAAGGAGGTCCTCGGGCAAAGGTTTGGGTTGGCAGGGAGGGAGGAAGGGCAGATACAGCCCCGAGAGCCTCGGAGAGGTTGTAACCTCAGAGGGAAGAATTGCGCTGAGACGGCTCAGCAGAAAGTTGTGAAAGTGATTTAAGAACGTGGACTGAGAGTTTTAAGATATAGTTCCATGAACAATCATAAAAATAGCCTTCCAAGGGAATGAGTCAGAGTACCCAATATTGCTGCTTACAGCCTTGCACTTCATGCTGAAACTTGAAAGAGAAACTGATCACTCTGCAAAGAGCAGCGATTTTTCCAGGGGTATGAGTAAGGCAAGATCATGGATAAACTGCTTATCACGATGGGCAAAGCAGATGGGCCAGAGACATGACAGTTGCAAAATACTTTTCTTTCTTTTTATTTTTGAAAGATCTTCTCCTGATTTCAGATGCTGTGGCCTGCCAGCAGGATTCTTTCTAAAATGGAATATGGTCTCTCCACCACATTTTGCTGTATTCCTGGCTGGTAGGACTCTCTTTAAAGGCATGTTCACAGTTCATAGTGATCTTGGAAAGAAGTTCCAGTGTTGGCATACAAGTCCACATAAAGACCAAAAATGGCAGTTTAATGCCCAGAGGTTCTTTGGGGCTAACATGTATGTCCAGACATGAAACTGCAACAGTCAAAGGGCACGTCAGGCTCCAAGTTGAGTTCTGCTTATCTGAAAAAAAAGTACTCTCACCATCTTCCAACATTTAGCCATGCTTTGTCTTTCCTGAGAGAACAGAGAACCTCCCTACTTTCTAAGGGAAGAAAAAATATAAACTGGAAATGAAGTAATTTAGTGAGTAAAATTCTCATACTTAATCCGTGGCATAGTAATTTAAAGTTTTTATATATTTCATCACAATATCTCATAATAATATAATCCACCCCTGTTTTAGAGGAAAGCCCATGGGGTTTGAATTATGCATACGCAGCAGTGCTGGGACTTCTGTCACATAGCTCAACATAATTCTTCCCTTTACCCAAAAAAGGGGGATCACCTGGAGATGGGACATAAGAGGTTGGATGGAGGCCTCCCATATTCTGAAAAGTAGCATTTTGGCTTGGTTTAATAAGTCCTTGTACAGAAATATTCTGCAGGGGAGCTAATCCACCCTTCTCTTTCCAAAGACAATTCTGTGTCTGGTCATTCTGGTCTTGCCTTCTCTTGTTGGCTGCCCATCCTCAGGATTTCCAAGCCCCTTAGCAGCACCTCCCAAACTCAGGGACTGTGGCTGTGAAGGAACAAAGCCAGAGCTGTTATTGGTTCTTGGTGCTGTGAAGTTGTGAGGAAATCTGTGTCACTCCAGCAGCCACTGGAGAGAAGTGGCCCCTGTGTCCCAGCAGCCCTGCCAAGCAAACCAGTGTCTCCAGCTTTTCCTCTTTGCAGGTCTACTGCTAAAGCAGTTCTTTCCTCTGTTCATTTTGTTCATTTGCACTGATAGGTCTTTGCTTGGAAGCCTCTATTGATAGTGACCTGAGGTGAACTGCCTTTTTAACTTCTGCCTGAACTTCAGCTGCAGAAAGCATTCCATCCCACCCTCTATTTTTTTTACCTGAGGTATTAAACAAAAATATGTTCAAAATTTGTTTTTTAAAAGTTGTGTTTACTGGCAGGCTTTGGAAAATAGCCTTTATTCTTTTGGTTTTAGATGTTTTGGTATATTTTAGCTGCTCTTCAGGTGATTATATTGCTTGTAAAATGAAGTTTGTAGATAGAAGCATTTTTTTCAGATGTTAAGAGCACTAAACTTATGCATGAGAAGAAATGAAAAGGGAGAGATTTGGAAAGCTGCTTAAACTACTTCTCATTTGGTAATTCCAAATGAATATATGAATCAAATTACTTGTCAACACTATGCAAAGGAAACAGCTCATTGTTCCTGCTTTTGAAGTGGACAGAGTTTAATATGTGGCATATTAAACAGTGGAAACTGTAATGACTGCAAGGATGCACATTCCCTTCCTTAAAAATTATGGACCAGGACCGGTTTTGCTGTTGTATTTCTGTGAGTGTTACTGAGTCAGCAGTGGCTGTGGGGCTCTACTCTGTACACTGTTACTCTAACAGGTATTGTGAGAGAAATGCCTTTCCTAAACTGAACTTTGCAATTTTGCCTTTGCAGCTGCAGATTCCCCTTTTTCATTGTAGACCACAGCTGAGGGCTGTGGCTTTGGAAACACCAAAGATTTGTGATGAGCTGTTAACTTTGGTAAATTATTCATGGTAAATAAATATGTGACCAGTGAAATGTTCAGATAAAAATGGAAGTTTCCTTCACAGTCTGAGATTGCTCTTCCATTCAGTGATAACCTTTTGGAATGCTATCACAATTTGAAGTCAATAAATAAGTTGACTGTGCAAGTCTGTAAGAGCTCAAACATATGTGAAGATGTCTTTGGGTGTTTTCCATGATCTGTCCTTTTCCATCCTGTCTCCTGGCTTCTAAGCTGTCTGATGAAGTCAGGTATCAACCCTAGAGGATCAGTTCCAGAGCTCAGACAGAGCTGGGCATCTGCTCAGTGCTGTGGGTGACTGTGCAGTGCTGGGAGGAGCCCTGGTTTCATCTCAGTGCTCCACTTCCCTGCAAACCAGTTCATGTTCCTGAAAGTTTTCCTGCAGTCTGTTGTAGCACTGAAAAGGCAGGATTCTATCTTGCCTCACTTTATTGCTCTGAAAACAGAGCATCAAAGCTCAGCTCAGTCAAATTTCCTTCAGAATCCATGTGGAGAGTAAGTATAAGAGAATTTATAGCAGATACCTTCTAATTTATATGTTTCTTTTAAACCTGACACCTAACTTGTTAGATTTCCTGCTATGGAGATTCATTTCAGAAGTGCCTGTGCAATGCAGTGCTGTGAATTCAGCCTTTTGGAAATATTATTGACCATTTATTGTCCATGAGTTCATGAAAACCATTTATAACAAACTTGTTAGTTTAAGAATTTGAACAATTTTACCAACTTGAGTGCTATTTGTATTATTAAAGAAACTACAAAGGCATTTGTAGAGGCAAATATTGGAAGATTCCTCTTTTGAATGTTTTGCACAAATTCAAGTGTTTATGGAAATACTTTGTGTTTATTTAATATTATTTCATATTCCATTAATAAAGGTATTTGACACAGACAATTAATTTAATTAGTTCCCACTCCACAGTCAGTCTGAAATATTTTCATGGACTTCCCTGGGTCAGCTTCACACAACACAAGCAACAAGAAAACTCAGGCAGGGCTGTGCAGAGCTATGTTACAAGCAGGATAACTCTTGAACAAAAGGCTAAATACTCCCATTAGGGAAAGTTTGGATCTGGACTCACATCTGAACTTGTGGGAGGAGCTGAATACTAATTGGTCTATAAATATTTAATATACCTAGCACTTTCCCATTGTGTAGCATCCCAAAGGAGGCATCTTTCCTACTCTCACACATACACACTGGTACTCTTCTTTCATTAAGGGTTCCCAAATACAGTAATTAGAACAGTCATCAAATTTGCATCTGACTGATCAAGGCCACTCCATCTTTATTTCAGTGTAATTGCAGTGGCCTGGGGTGCACTGGTGAACATGGCCCAGGGCTCAGGTAATTATTGCATCAGAGATCATTTAATGAGGAAAAAGCAAATGAGACACTTTGTGGGATAGGAACCCACCAGGAAATAACCTGCTTGTAAACATAAATGGGATCCTGTTATTTTTCCTAATTTATACATTACTTTTATCCCAATTTAAAAAAACCCAAAAAGTTCAATGGCATGAATTCAATGTTTACCTTTGTCCTCTGATACCAAGACAAGCTGCAGTACAGACACCAGCACATCAGACTGATGAGTAATATCCCAAAATATTCTGGTTTGGGACAGAATTGCCATGCTGTCAAAAATCCAGGTGTGCTGTTGTCACAGGGCAAAAGCTCCTTGGAGGGCTACTAGGAGGATGTAGGAACTTGTGGATTTCTGTGAGGCTGAGGGTCTTTTGCTCTCCTTTAGCTATAGACACTGCAGTTATAAAGATTAACAGCTCCTTGCCCATGACTGAGGAGTCTGACTGCTCACTGCTCATCCCCACAGAGCTTCCATGCTCAATGTTTGTCTTGTTTAATAATTTCAGTATTTTCCTTTTACACTTCAAGTGTGAGAAAATCTGGTAACTCTCTTGTGGAATATGTAGAGGGATTCCAAAAAAGTTGAACTTTCAGCCCTTGCTCATGCCCTGGATTCTTTTTAGAAGCCTGCAGTAGTCAAGTCTGTTTTTTTACAGGAGCAAAAACTTGGTTTTCTGCCATTTTTTTCTCAGCCATTTAGATTATGTGTGTCACAGTTCTTCCTCTTTTCCTACAAGAAATGGGAACAGCTGCACATTGTAATCGTCCCTCCTCACTTTTAATGCAGTTTTCATTACAGAACATGTGTATTTCCCTTAGCTTCAACCTGCCCTCCTCTGTAAGCATGGTTTGAAGAGCCACAGGTAAGGAACAGCAGCCTTTGAAAGGCAAGGATTTGCTGGAAATTTCTGAGAAATGTTCTAATGAACTCTCTGTGTTCAATGTTTTGATGACTGTTACAGTAACCTGGTCCTAGAAATAAATTACATGCTGGAGTGGTCAACCACGAGGAGTTCTTTTAAAAATCTGCTACAATTTATGGCACAATGACCAAATCTGTCATATAGTGGTTGGTGTAATTTACAATGTAATCTACTAAAATACAGCCACCCTAATAACAAGCCATATAAATCACACAGGAAAGAAACAACCATTTGTCAGTGGAAAAAAAAATGTCAGGAGAGAGAAAAAGATTTCCTTCCAGCCTTCCCTGATTTCGGGGTCTAATCTTGCCCCTGTCAAGTGCACTGCAGAAGTCTGGATCAACAATGAAAAATCAGAATCTTGAAAATGAACATTGTTAATCGGGACTGACACCACTAAAAAATAATGTTACTGTTTGGGGCTGATGCAGCCATCAGCCCAAAGCCTGCAGGAGGTTTGTGTAGCTGGAGCATTCCAGCTCTTTGGGGAGGCACGTTCTGAGGGAAAGAGTTTCAACCTTGCTGTACTTTGTGCAAGAGTGAGTTTTCCCTTTCTGGTGGAATACACCCTTTATTTCCCTTTTTGACTGCAGAATAATCAGGGATCTGACTTATACGACACGAGGTAGATCAAGATGCATCTGCAGCCCCTTTCTGATGTTCAGTGACAGATGATTAAGAAGAGTACAAGCAAGAGAGCAATTTCAGGGTATTTCAGGCCCTGGTACCTCCTCCCAGCTTCTCATGATCAGCTTTTTGTGATTCAAAATCTAGAAAATTAAGCTTTGGGCACCTGAGAATTCTTCCCAGCTGCATTTGGTCCCATCTTTGTTCTGTCTGATCACTTTCTTGTTGTGGTGGGTCAGTTTTCCTACTGGGAAATGTCTTCTGTGTAGGACTGTGGCTACACAGACCCAGCTACCAGATCAAACTTCTTGTTATGAGATCAGCCATGGCACTTGTAATATTAATCTATTCTGATTTTACAGTCATCAACACTCATCAGGGTCAACAAGAATCTTTCCACTGATCTTAACAGGAGCTGGAGCTGATCCCAAATATCCTGGAGTTTGTAAGCCTGAGTTTTTATCTTCTGCAATGCTACAACAGTGATATTTATTGAAACTTAGCAGAAAGAATTGTTGTTATTAGTGTGCCCGGCTAAATATAATTCCATCTCTTTATTGTGCTGGTGTGGCACCAATAATTTACAAGACAGCAGAACAGAGTGGTGATATATAAATCTGAAATTCTCATTAGGAAGATGCACCCCCATTTCTTAATACCCCTCCAGTGACATTTCTTTCCAATAAACCAGCCTTTCTCCAAGAAAGACAGAGATGTTTATTTTATAATCCTTGTTTATAAGATGCTTTTTATGTCCACTATAAAACATAGAGGGACTATTGTTGATAAAATAGGATGGTTGGCTTGTTTTCTACCATGGTGAAATATTTCCTAGGAAAGGAGAATAGAGATGGCAATTTCAGAACCCCTGTGAAGCAGAAGGGAAGGGTGGGTGCTGAAAGAGGCATTACTTACTCTTTTAATTGATGAGTTTTCCTGTAGCACTTGCCAGCCCAAAATCCAGGAAATTTTCATGCAAGCAGAGCTTTCTGCCCAGTGACACCCAGGCAAATGTTCCTATTTCGGTGTCACTGAGGAGGGAGGACTTTGGGAATGGACAGCAGGAAACAGTTCATTGTCAGAATCCTCTACAAGCAAGTGAGCAACCCAAGTTATCCCAAGTTATCCTGGCTTGTTTTGGCTAATGAGATTTGTTAGTGACTGCTCCATCAGCTGAAGCTGTAGAGAGTCAGAACAGGATGGGACAGAACGCTGATCTGAGCAGCTCCACCATGCTCTGGTGACCTTTAGCAAGCTGCTTGGACTCTTGGTGCATCTCCAGGTGATAAAAGGGTTACTTTGAACCTCCCTTGCAAGAATCTGCTGAGAGTCTAAAACTGTGAGATTGTTCATGGAAGTTCATCTGGGAGAATCCAAGATACCTGCAAGAAAAACCCCCAGAAGTTTACAAAGCCCAAATCCTCTTTTATCTGGGCATGGACCTCAGAGTTCTGTTTCAGTCCGTTAAACTGGCAGATAAAGACTGGAGTAGACCTAAGGATCTTGCCTGAGGAAATGAAGCTTTTCAGGAAGCAGGAAAAGGAAAGCTGCTTTTTTGCTCCAGAGGAGCTCTTTGCCACCTCAAAGTAAAAGAAGCAGAAAATTTTTCTTTATGCTGATGGTGGAGAAGCAAAATAGACAATCTGCTTTCTTTTTAGAGGGGAAACCTGGTGGCAATAGGAGAGAGAAGAGGCATCAGTAAACAAAAGCATACATAAGATACAAGACCATTAGAGCCTCCTAACATTCACACTGGCATCCTGCTCTGGGAGCTCACAGAGCTGCTCAGACATTAGCTAATTACGTTTGGCACAATCCCCTCATCTTACATGCAGGCAGACACATTAGGTCGTCTCCTTAGCTGCTATAAAGTTTGGATTTTGGCAGTGTGGCTCGTGCCCTCCAGCTGAGGACAAGCCCCTTTGTTTCCATTTTTTAAATATGTGATATATAAATAAATTTCATTTATTATTGAAATTTCACAAACTCTGCCTGCAGTTCCATACAGTGAGGAAGGACCAAGATGAAGGCTCCACCCTCTGTGACCGCAGTTCAACCAGGAGCTTCCAAGATGCTAAATTAAGATTTCTTTTTGCTGGCTACATGGTAACACAACAGCCCTGACAATAAAACTTGACCCAGATCATGGTCAAATGATCCCAGAACAGCAGAACTGGGGACTCTCAAAACCTGTTGAAGGCTGCAAGGAAGGTAAAAGAAATAGAAGCAAATGGTGGAATTGAGGTTTCAGAGATCAGAAGGAGATGTGATCGTGCTGATCTGCCAGAATCACTGCAACTGATATCTCTGAGCACCAGATCAGGCCTCCAGAGTTTTTGGAGGGAAGTTTTTCCACTGGATTTTGAGATGGAGGAAAAGAAAAACGTTGACAAGGGAAAATATGACTTCTTTACCTGACAAATGCTCATTTATCACTGCCACATACAGAATGAGAAAAGCAGGAGCACAACAGAACTTTTAGAACTTACTTTTCTTTAATATTTGTAAGTTAAAGAAATCTGTGTTCTTGGTTCTTTTCCCTGAGAAACAATTACCTCTTGATAATGAGGGGGGGGGGGAAATAACGCCATTAATCAGTAAAATATTACACATCAGTGGTCACTGTGCTCACCTGGCCTTGTTTCCCCTTAGTGTGGCTGAAGGATAAAAAGCATTTCTCCCCAGCGGGCCCTCAGGAAGCTCTGACAAGCAGGGAAGCAGCTCATTAAAATCATCAGCTAAGAAAGTCACAGGATCACCAATTTTATCATCCAGCAACTGTGACCCACCAGGAAATACACATTTGAGCCCAGAAAGGTTCACAAATATCACATATTTATCACTGTCTACAAGTTCAGGGGTGTCATTCTACTGCCTTTCCCTTCAAAGTGATGGCAAACATATGCTGAGGTAATCAGGGGAAAATGTAAAATGTACCTTCAGCTGGAAATCTGGGAAATGCATCTAATGATGTTTGGCTTTTCAATACTGATGTTAATAAGGCAATAATTAATCCATAATCATGAGATAACTACAGAATAAACTCAATGCCAACCCCTCCATCTGAATAATAAAAATAAAATAATTAATGCAAAAAAAAATTGTCCTAAATCTTACAACTACCCTGTGTTTGGGCTATTTTTGTATAAAGGAGAGCAAAACTGAAGAGCAGCTAGAGACAATGCTGTTTAGATATGGAAATCAGTATACCTGTACTGAGGAAATGCTTCCTATACTGTAGGTACTGTTAGAAGAATGTTATAAAACATCAACACAATACAGAAACTCTGATCTGGATGTGTTGGTGCTAAAACTTTGCTTTTGTAAGGCATGACAACACTCGATATGTGTAAAATGCAGAATAAACTGCTGCCCCTGAGAGGTTTCTCTCGGTCCCGCAGTCAGGGCAGCAGCTGTGATGAGAACACAGAACACGAGGTGGCACCGTTGCCATTTTGGTCAGAGGAACCTGCTTGCACTGCACTGTGTAAACGCTGTAAATGTGCTCTCTTCCCTTCCTTATGTCCTTCCTCACTGGCCAAGAACTTCCAGAACCACAAGAGTTGAGCCCAACTTAAGATCTTGAGAAGGAGCTGTTGGGTTTTTTCAGCGTTGCTTAAGTAGTTTTACTTCAGGTGTCTGCAGAATTCCAGGATCTGTGACAATTTACAAAACCTGAATAGCTCATGGATGCAACAACTGGGAACAGCCCCCCTTTTCTAAACACCAGTTAATTTTCTCCTTGAGTGTCCTAAAACTTTATGATGGATATCACTTACACTGAGGTTGTAAATAAATCAACAATGACATAATAATCAAATGATACTGATTATTAAGCCAATGGTTGTCATAACATCTTTACTCTGAAAAGTTCAAAGAGTACTGTAAAAAATGAATCTTCATTTAATGTGATCCCAAGTGATTTCATCTGGTAACTTTTCGGTGCAGGGATTTCACCCACAGGTGCCTGCCTTCCCCACCCTCATCACACAGGGAACCAGGAACTGGGCTCCTCTCACCTCCACAGCTACAGCAGTTCTGGAGAACACACCTGCAGAGCAGCCAGAACCTTAAAAAAGGTGTGTGGGTGAATGTTCAAACCAGGATTCTTCCATATTTTTCCAGTTTTTCTGTACATAATGGTCACCCTTCACACACTCTGGAAGTCTGGCAAGAAATGCAGGAAACCTTTAGCAGAAAGAACAGCAATAAAAGAGAAGCTTTTGGGAACAAATGCATATCTGATTAATAACTGAGTTTGCCTGGCATTTCTGCCACTTCACAGCCTCCATAACTTCCACAGAAAAAATGGCTCTTTGGGGAATGCACCACTCAGTGTAATTCTGAATGAATCATAGAATGTTTTGGGTTGGAAGGCACCTCTAAAGCGAATAATGTGAAACAGCTTTACTTTATTGGACTTGAGCACCAATTCCCTTTGCTGGGCATTGAAATCAGGGCTTCTTCATTGTTCATCACATTCTGGATGACAAACTTGGGTATGAAAGGAAATAATAAAATTCCAACAAATGCTTTCATTTTACTATAGATTTGTCCTCTTCATCTTTTCTCTATTTATTTTGTTTGGCCTCTGTGGATTTTCAGTGCAATCAGTCCCTGTTCTGACACACTTTCTGATTGTCTTTACCATTTCTTTTCCCTGTGCTATCATCATTCTCCTCTCTCTATGTGCTGACATAAATCTCACTGATGTAAGTGCTCTGCAACACGCAGCCTTTACCATTTCACTCTGAATGCAGAGTTACAGGAAGAGAATTATACCTTATAATAAAAATAAAACTCTTGTGAAAAGACTGCCATTTTTAAATGTTCTGTCTAAATTCTGCAGTGCTGCTTTGACAGTCCTGAAGACTGATGTTCCAAACCTTTCTAGTCTGTGCATGACTGGGCTGTGGCTTCCATGGCAAAGGCTGAGGATTTGGCAGCACATCATCAGGAAAAGCTGCTTCCCACCAGTTTAGGATACATGTTACTGGGACAGGAGGAAAGAGGTGAGAAATTTCCTCATTAAACCAGCAGAAAAGGAAACTCATGGTTGTCAGCTTCAGCAGGGCCAGTTCTACACTCAGTAGAGTCCTGCTGGTGTGGATGTACAGCCAAATCCCTATTATCCCTGGCTGGATTATGCAGGTAACTGGAATCATGTCACACACAGCCCTTTAATAGCCCCTCCATGCACTATTTTGAGAAGGGAAGTTCTGCTCAGTGCATTCTTACACTACACTGCTCATATTTGTTTGTTTTTCTCACTTCATGAGAGAGCCAAGACAAGCAGCACGCAGCAGTCAAGTGTTCCTCTGTGATTCAGCTTCCTTGGCAGGCAGAGCATGGAAAAACCAGCCCCATTGTAAACGAGACAAGTGCCTGGGGAAAGCAACGCCTCTGCCATGGCTTCGTGTCTCCACGAGGGGGGTGAGCAGCCTTGTCGGAGCAGAAACCGAGATTTCAGTCCTCACAGGCAGGGCAAGGCTGGCACAGAGAGCTGAACACGTCTGGTCTGTGCTGGCAAGGTCGAAGCTACCCAGGGGTTCTGTGCCTCCTCATCACTTTTGTCCATCTTCATCAAGCTCTCTTTCAGTTCTCATGCCCAGCTGTCTTAATCTTTCCATGCCACTTCCAAAATACTTCCTTTGTTGCAGAGCCTGGTACTACTGACAGTATCACCTTCCTATCTGCTGCAACAAACCAAACCAACCCAACCCAACCAACCAACGAAAAACAATTTAAAATTTAAAGCTGGGTTTTAAATATCATCATGCTTCTGCAGAGTTAACTGGGAAGACACTAAGGAAGGCAGAAAACAATGTGAAGAACATATTTTATGTTCAGCCTGTGGGCATTAATACCAGCTTTTGCTTTTGCAGAATCCTGTATACATCCCTATTTTAGAAATATATTTAAAGTGTTTACATTTTATATCAACTTTAGGCTGTAGGTAAGAAAATCTTCAGAGTCAAACTGCAGGCTGTGTGTGGGCTGAATTTATTATTCAATTTTTGTGTGAAAAGGATTACAATGTCCAAAATAAATATATCCAATGTATACGCCCAGAAAAGTCATTCAGAAATAATCCCAAAACACTGCTGTAAATATTTAACCTGTAATGTACTTTTTGTACACAGTCATAAAACTGTCCATCATCATTCCTATATTTTTATTTTCATGCCAAACCACATAACTTCATCTTTAGAAGGCCTGAAAACAAAATCTAGCCAAAAGCAAGTTGTGTTACAAGAGTTACAAATAAACAATCTCTTCCTACCTCTCAAGGCTCACTGTAGGGTCATGTAAGGCTCAAGCTGCTTCTTCATGATCTGCCTCATATTGGCAATGAGATGGATTTGCTTATAATGGAAGAACTTTCAGGGCAGCTAAAGCAAGACAGAAAACTAGAACTGACATCCTATGGTAACCATTTTGTTAACATTCAGCATACCTCTTATTCTCACTAAAAATCTAAATTTAATATCATGTACAGGTGGGGTTTTTTAACCTCAGATTTATGAAATAATTAGATGTATTTTAAAAAATGGTAAATGATATTGAATTTGGATTATCATCTTTCATTCCAGTCACATCCTGGCAGGGCAGTGCCCTCACATTGCACTGGGATGTGCTGAAAGTGCTGCAAGGTTTCCATGGCCTGCCCTGCTCTCGTGTCAGAAAATGCTCCATGACATTTGCATGCCAAGTGCTTTGCATGGAGAGAGCTGAGTTTGTACAGCACATCATGTGCTTCAGAACCAGCTCTGTGCCCTACCCTGCCTTCTGGGCCTCTGCTTCCTCAGTATTACACTCTCATGGTCCTTAAGGAATGGCAAGTGCACTCTGCAGTTCTTCTGGCAGCAAACCTTAGGACATAACCACCTTTAAAATAATGTACACTGTGCCTTCTCCAGGATGTGAGACATTCTACAGGTGGGGCTATCCAGGTATAAAATTTATTTCTCTTGACCTCAAGAGAATAAAAAAAAACTTCAGCAAAGCCTGTTTATAAGAATGGTTCATCATGTTGATCTTAGAGCTGTGGAAACCACCACAGAGCTGAGTGATGAGGGAACACATCTCATGTTACCTGGAAATGTTATAGAGAGGATCCAGAAAAAAGCACTGGTGGAAATAGATACAATTCCACAGATAAAATAGAACATTGCTTTTTCTACAAAGCTGCTGGAGCACAGGATCTCTTCTGTTTGCAAAGGCAAGATTTATGGAGTATTTTCCAGAAAGTACATACTGCTTGCACAGCAGCAAAATGGTTATTCTGCCACCCATGCAAAAAAAAACCCACATATTTTCTGAATTTGCTGAATGCTGAATTAGGTTGTTTGGGGGAAAAAAAGAATAAAAAGAAAGAAAGAAAAGCATTAACTCTGTTCTGATGAGTTGCTTTCCCTTATCATTCAGAAACCCACCAGGTAACATACCTGCAGTCCAACCTTCTTAACCACCTTTTTGCTTATGGACACCTTTTGACACCTCTTCATGTTTTACCTGTAGGGATGACAAAAAATATTTTGTAAACTCTTGCCAACTCAGTAGTGATTGCTCTCTCCTTTCCAGAGAGGATGCCACATATGCTGGCCTGAATGAGATATCCTAAAGAAACCTGCTACTTAGTATTTCTGAAAATTAAACTTTCTTCAAAGAAAAGCAATTTTTAGAGAGGTTTCAAGATAGGTACCTAAATACAAATGCACCCAATTCATTAATCACTGTTGGAAAGATAAGCTTTGTTCTTTCAGCTGTGAAAAACTCCAGCCACTAAGTAGAAGACACTAATTTTTTTTTTACCCTAGATGCTTAAAAAATAGTGTATTAGAAAATAAGGTAGATTTGAACAAACTGTAAAGAAAGTCTGTTTTCAGTGCCATGCTGTGATAGTGGCATAACTGCCAAGTCTGGTGAATTCCTGAACCTACTGTGTCTCTTTTACTGTATCACTTTGCCATTCTTCCTTTAAATGTCATGTGGAATTTAATGCATTTAACACCATCAGGTATCTAATTACATCTCTGTGTCTCCTTATCAGCATCCACCACCACTCCAGACACCCTCAAGCAACCCTTCACTGGCTGCAGTTTCCAGACTCCCCCTCTTTGAGCAGACCTCTCTCCAAAAATACCCTTTCCTCTTTCTGCCTCCCACTGCAAGGTGAATGCTTTTCTTCTCCACTCCCTGGAACACTTGCAGAGTCAATTTAACTCACTTCAAATTAACATTTTTGTTGTCCTTCCCGCTGCTGTTTCATTCCTGCTCTGGTGCCAACCCCCTGGAGAGACAGACACACCCATTTTCTCTGTGTTATTCCCTCCAATCACTCATGCAGTAAAACACCTGTCAGACTCCTTGGCAGAAATCCTAGAGTTAGCTGTCAAATCCTAAATCATCCTCCGAGGTGCTTGGTGTGTCCCACATGGTAATAAGTGACATTTCCCTGAGCACACAACACCTTGAAGTTGTAATCCACAAATTCAAAAGGTCCTTTTCCAATCTTTTTGGGAAGCACTGCACACCTAAGAGGAAATGGCTGCTGAATGGTGTGGCTGTATTAAATAGCAGCACAAGCTATTTCTACATTTACCTTGCTTGGAAGTGCCCAGTCCCTTCATTCATCTCCACCTGGAGAAACTGAAGACAAATAATCAAGCTTGTCTGCATTAATAATAATATTTTTGAAATATTAACCTCCATAGCTGGGAGCTAGTCAGACATTAATTAGAAAAGAGAAAAAAAGCAATGAAGGATTTAGTAATTTCATCTGACTTTGATTTCTATGCCTTAGTTAATCTCTGTGAAATGGGGTACTATATTTACCTGTTCTGCAGAGATCTATCAGTGACAAATCAGTTGAAGAGGTATTGATCAACCACAAAGAAAAGCCCCAAATTCAGGAATAAACTTTATAAGGAAGATCCTTTGCACAAATACTTATACCCTCTTTTTAAAAATACATTTTTTATGGAGAAGTCAAAGCTAAACTGCTGTCTGGAAAGCTTTGGGGGAAAATCCAGTTAGTGTTTAAGCTCTTATACAAGTCCTACATTTTCCTTTGCATTGTGAAGAAAATGTGTGTCATCTGAACGGGTCTGCACACACACATTGCTCATTACACAGGAACCATGAAAAATTAAGCTTGCATTTTGTACATTTGGATCATATACTCCCTGTCTGTGGAAAATGAGATTTTTAATTTTTCTTAAAATGGGTGAAGAAAGCAATCTTAGAACTCTAATCTGCTTGGTAAAACCTTTTACTGATAGGGTGGGGACTGAGTGATAAATGATACTTCCTCAGCAGTGACCTGTTGTTCTACCACAGCTGCCACCACTGCAGCTTCAACATTTACCTCTGTCAGCATGATGTAACATTTAAACCTTTGCACTCATGCAGCTCCTCACTCAGCCAGCAAGCACTGAAAAATCCAATTTGTATAAGCAAAGGTACCATTGGACAAAAGGCTTTGTATTAAGTCATGAATTCTTAAAAGCAATCTTTCTGTTAGAGTCATGCTTAGCTGTATCTACAGATTATCTGCCTGCTACAGAATCTCTTTCCCAGCTTTGAAATAGAAATATGTGCACATGTGGGTTAGGGTTGTGTGTGCTCTCAAAATTATGTCTGTATGAGCTACATGAAGATTTGTGAATTTGGGGTATGAGGCTCCAAGGCAGCTATACTTATAATGCATTAATTGTTTTCCCTTCTACTCTGTTAAATTGTGTTTGCACTTGGATATACTTCCAGCAATATATTGTAGCAATGAGTTCCTAAATTTAATCACGCTTGAAAACACTTCCCATTGCTTTAAATTTTCCGCCAGATAATTTAATTTGGTGTTCAATAAATCTGATGTCAAGGGAACTTGTGAATAACCACTGTCTAATCACTTTTTTCCATGCACTCCATGACGTTAGAGAGATCTGTCATAACCTTGTCTCCAGCCATTTCTCTCCTGCCCTGAAGAGCCTCAATCTGTTTAACTGGTTCTCATGTGGAAGTCATTTCACATCTCTACCATACCTCACCACTTTTTTTTCAATCAAACTTTACTACTTGTGAAACCAGCTTGGGTGAATGGGAAGGACAGGAACTGATAAAACACTTAAAAATATTTATATTTTTCAATAATATATTTTCTTTTTTAGCTTCCTCTTCATTCTTATGGGGGTTTTTTTGCCTTTTTAACAGCTCCTGAGCAGTCCCAGAACTCTCCCTAAACGGCTCCTTCCTGAGTGGTAATTTAGAGTGTAGCAGAGCATGCTGTCAGCCTAATAATGATAATATAAATATCAATTAAAAGGTAATTAGCAGTACTAAATGGTAAACGTGCCTTTCTGGCCAGTTTGACTTGGAACGAAACAAAAAGATTTAAGATCACCAGGTTTTGTAGTGAACTGCATTGCAGAGCCAACAGATAAAGACTGTCAGGTCTATCAAGTGGTCAGAGGCAAAGGGAAGTTTGCACCTGAAGCTGCAGAACTGAAACACCTGGGAAAAATCCAGAGCTCTGTGCATTTATACTCTGCTGCCAGCCTGTACCTGGGACACTTGCTGACAAACTCTCCTTTATCCCACTCTATTGGTTGGTATGGGGATATGTAAAGGGGTGAAAAAGCCATTCACCACACACACCAGGACTGCTTCTCTCCTCCAATTTATCAGGCTAATTCTATATAATGGTACTTTTACACCTCTGTTATACGTAGACACAGTTTGTCTTGACTGAGAAAACACAACAGCTTTGGAGAGCTTTACCCTGCAAGTCAGAGCATAAACTGTTCACTGTTTTTACCAACCACTCATGAATAATTTAAATACACGTTATGTCAATATTATTATATTGACTAAAAAAAATGTTGAAAACCTAAATTACTATTTACTTTTGGCAGTATAAAAGTTCAGAAGCAAGAGATCTTTTACAAAATACCCATCACTGTCATACATAATTGATAGAATAAAATCAGCTCCTAAATATCACTTAATAGCTGGCTTTGTTCTGTAATGATAATGTATATGGAATTCCTGTTGAGTTCAGTGGGATAACCCTTCTAGGGAGGGCTGTGGGAATAGAAATACATCTACTACTAAATGTATTTAATTTGCATATTTATTAGCCAAAAGAGAAAAAGGGAAGAAAACACAGATTTGGCTGGGATCTCAGCATTTTCTCCTGGCTCTGCAAGCTGCAATAAAAGAGAGGAGGATGTGGTGCTGCTGGTCTGACTGCACCACTCCCTGCTGACTGCACAGGAACAAAGTCAGTCCAGGATTTGTTTGTGGTGCATGGCACTAAATTCATAACATTCCACTGAAATGGTTATTATTTCTTGCAAGAAGAGAAACAACAACATACAAAAGAGAAAATATCCCCAGCACCTCACTCCTTCCCCTTGGATTCCAGGTAAATATGGAATGGGTCAAACTGTTGGATTTGAGAGCCAAAGCTAACAAAAACCAGTGTGTGGCACAGAGCTGTTGGAAAATGTGTTCACTGGAAAGAGGAGAAACCAACATGTTATATTCTAGTCAGGGAAAAATCCCAGCTGGCACCCTGTGGGCTCAAACAGACACATCCAATTATTTCTGTAGCAGGAGCTTTTAATTGTCCCAGTGGGTTCTAGACACCTCTAGAGGTTTTTCTAGTATTGATACATAACTCTGTGTCCTCAAAGAATATTTCTGGATGTGAAATTTCCAATGGGTTTTTCCTGATGATGTGCCCAGTGCTTTCAAACCTAGGAGAATTCTGACATTTATCCCATTATGGGGTGGATTCTTGGGGGTTTGGATTCTACAGGAGCTTCTAAGTTTTGCTTTAAGTAAAAACAGTGTGCAAGTTTAAAATGTTAAGCTCATCTTTTTCCAAACCAAGATTATCTTTGACATTCATCTTGTTCCATGTAAATGTATAAAGACACATTTGCTGAGGAATTGGGGTATGAACATAGAACAGACCAGACTCTGTGTGTTAGTGACTAATCCAAATTACAGAGAAACAAACATGGCACAAGCACTGCCTTCTCCTTCTGTCTTTCACAGGCCCACTCTTACTGTGGCTGATTAAATTTTCCTTAAAATGAGCCCAATCCTGAAAGCTACACCACATAAAACATTTTATGCAGTTTAGAACTTGCTGAGTGAATGTCAGCAAGGCAAATGATGTGTGATTGTGCTTCTGCATGTACAAGGTGCACATACACAAGGTGCACAATGTGCACATACAAGGTGTTCTTCAGGATTCAATCATTTCATGTTAAAATTTAGCAGTTGCTATCAGCAAAGACAGACTGTACCCCCACCAACTCCTGAAATTCTCAAAATACAATTTCAGCAGCTGAACAGCAGCTCTGGTGTACCTGTGATGGGCCTCTGTTGCTGTGAGTTTCACTCATGTCTTACCATGGAGGGCAGGACATGAATCTTCCTTTCAACTCACCTTCTTGCTCCAGGGTGGTTTGGAATCCAGACACTGGCATAAACAGTAATAAACTACTGTAAAGTAATTTTTTTTTCTTCTTTCCTCATGTGGCTATCTCCTGTGGGAAAGAAGAAAGACTGAAGGTAAAAAAGTAGTATGTGAAATGAAGGTAGAGCTAATAAAACTGTATTGTTTTCATCACACTTCCTTCTCTTCCTAGCTTTTAAAAGATACTTAGATGCATTTCTAAATTGTTAATTACTGCACTTATTAGCATTTATTAATATTGAAAGTTGGATTGTTCTATGTTTACCAGGATATATAATTTTCATTTATTTCTAATATGCTTACAGTACTTTATAAATTATAAATACAGAATTATTTGTATTCACACATTTATACTACTGCTTATTATTAGCAATTAAGCATTTATGTGAAATCAGATTTGGAGGCAGAGGAAATAATGTGACTGATTTGTTTGAGAAGAGATGCTGACACACTGATGACATCCCAGTCTTGTTTTCATTTGTTTTCTGTTGGAATCATGCCACTGGAGGTGACAGGATTATATACTTGAGGCCAAAGTTCAAGATGTGCTTCAAATTCTGTTCAGTTTTTCTTGGGTTACCATATTGTTGGCACAGAAATAGTAAAGATTAAGTTGAAAAGATTCACCCCAGTGAGAAGAGTCTTGGCCAAAGCAGTGTAACAGAAAACTGAGCTTTTTACAGGCTGTGAGTGCTGCTCATTCACTGCCAACAGTCTCTCTATCACACTGTCTCTCAGAAATACTTTGTTCCTGACCCACCTTTTCTAGCTGTTCAATTAGGGACTGTTCAGAAGGCTGGATACTCAATGTCACTCTAGTAAATAAACTTTTCCATTGAGAATAACTCAGCCTGTCTGTACTACTTGATTGGGTTTTTTTTGGTTTTTTTAATCTTAGCCACAGGTACTTTCAGCAGAGATTTTATTTCTTATTTTCTATTAATGGTTACATATTGATATCTCAGTTCATGACTAGAGCATGATGGCACCTCTGATGACTGTGGAGAGTGAGTTTTCCAAGTGGAAGGTCAGTTCATGAGAGGAAGGTGGTACCTGGGAGTGAAGCCACAGCAAAGTGATGAGAAACGACTGCTGGAGATGGATGAGCTTTTGATGCCCTAAGCTCCAAAGGTGTGTAACCTCCAGAAGAGTCCCTTGTCCTGCTGAGAAAGGATTTAATCATTACCCAGTGAGGGCTGGCAGGTGGAAGACAACTCCAGTGTTACAATGGGCATTAGAGATGCAGTGGGAGCCAAAGGACTGAAGAAAATTCAGTGATCAAATGGAGAAAAAACCTGAAGAAGGTTGTAATAGGTGTAGAGTCATGAAGAAACCCAGCTACTTCTTCTGAGTATAATTCTATTTTATTCTTAGTGCTGTGGGGTCCCACACTGGGGAAATAAAAGCATGGCACAAGCTCACCAGGTTTTTCTTTTCATTTCTGAGGTAGCTATGAAACCTCTCTAGAGTTCACTCACCTTCTTCTTGCCTTCTAAATGTCCTCTTTTTAAAACCACTTCAAGCACTTTTTCTCCCCACACTTGCCAAGTTTATAGCTGCTCACTTACCCAGACGTTAAGCATTATCCCTTTCTAGTCCATCCAAGGGAACCACCTCAATAGCAAGGAATGACAGAAGCAGCAAACTGTCGCTTTTTAAAACCACTGCCCTCAGATCACCCAAAGCCCTCTGAGCTGACTTACATGTTTATTTGTTCCTTTGACTCCTCCACATCAGAGGAATATTTGGGAGGCTGGGACTCAGTTCTTTCTCATGTGCCCTGAGCCTGCTGGGCTGCTTTCTGTGTGCTTTTCCTCTTCAGTGATTCCTGACCAAGTATATGAAAGTATTCTCCCCCTAGCTTCACAGAACTGAGGTGATGCTTGCCAAAAATCACCACAACTTGGGCAGTGTTCTGATCACACACTATTAAATTGGTTGATTTCTCTGTTGCTCCAACAAACTTAATTTTTAAAGGTGATTTCACATTCTTCTGTATTCAAGAGTTCAACATTACTATCTCCCTCTGCAATAGGATAACAAAGGACAACAATTTCCCAGTATGAACTGGGAGAACTTTCCATTATCTCTTTCAGCATCACACAGGTGAACTATTGGATGTCTTGAGCATCACTTTGTCCAGTACTTGGTTCAGAAAGACCCTGTCTAATTCTAATTTCTAGCACTACTGGACTCACTGTGTGAGCTCAGCTGTCACTGCCCTGCAGCTGCCTGTTCACTGCTGAATTCCACATGCTCTTGGAAAGCTGCACTGTTGAGGAAAAGGGAAGGTGCCAGTGCAGCCTGTCAGTGAGCTGGAGGGAACAGGCAGGGTGTTACTGCAGGAGAAGGAAATAAAGAAATGCCTGTGCTGTGCTGCCTGTGGGATAACAACAGAGGTTAAAAAAATAGAAGTAGAAAAAGCAAAGGTGATGGCAGTGAAAGGGATTTGGCACACAAGTACTCTGCAGCCTCAGAGTAAAATGTGAGTATGGATGTAGTAGCAGATCCAAGTCCAAGGAGCATCTTATCCCACACTACAGGACACATCCCTGCCAGTGAATGTGCTGTTGACTTTTAAATCAGGTGTCATCAGACTGCATTGATTCTTTCAAACACAATCAATCCAGGCTTAAAAGCTGGGCCTCATTTGTTTCACTGACAAGTAATAACTCTCTTTTCTTACCAGAGGAGTTAAAGCACCCAAAGGCCACAAGGTGCTCATCACTCTCGGGCACAGGATAAGACTCTTGGTGAAGGTCCTGTGCAGCTGGACTCTGTGATCCCTGTCGGTCCTTTCCAACTCAGCACATTCTGTGATTCTGTAATTTCAGGCACCAAATTCCCCAGTTCTCAAGGGGAGCAGTTTACTCCCTCCTTCCTTCTCAACTACAGCAAAAGAAACAAATAACAGAACATTTAACAGCAATGCAGCACATAAAAGAGCTGTAATAACCATCTGATTTAAACACACAAAAAAATCTACTCATAATTTCATATTTTTGGGGTATTTATGAATGATCCTAAAGGTTCCTGGGCTCTTTAAAACCCCACCCAGTAAAATAAAATTAAAATTCAGAGATAACCAATGCATGCCTCTACACTGTAGATTTACAACATATTGCTGGAATATGACATCAAATATTTCTCCATTTAAATTCAGGCATCACAATACCCTGTTTGTACAATAACTTCATAAATTTAGCTGGGCTGCCTATTTGACAAGTAGGCGAGAATCGTTCATTAAAATGCAAATGTAATCAAGGTGAAATTTGGAATACGTTTATTAAAGTAATTGAGCTTCAGTCAACTGTAGTCATAACACAGATTTTCAAGTGCTGTTCAGACAAAAGGATATGTCTAATTCTTCTACATTAATATCTTCATCAGCATGAACGTTAAAAGAGTTTTCTGAGCAGTAATAATGTACTGTGGAATAATTCCAGTTTTCTCTGCAGGAACATATTATTATAGATAAGGGTCAAAGACAGGCACAAAGGAATGACCCAGCACGTACAGAAAATTGGTAGCAAGTGTATTTTCAGTGCTTGGTGTAACTATTCACTTACTAAATTACTCTGTAAATCCTTTAGAGACTCAAGGTCATCAGTTAATTGGCCATTAAATTGTTGAAGAATTGAACTTTTACTGCTAAGATTTGGGATTCTTGGTGCCTTTAACTAGGAAATTACTCATAAAAATCCTAAATTTGTCTTAGTTATTATTAAAGTGCCAGTAAAACATTAGGAAGCTGTGATAGTAATGTCAGAAACTTTTTCATCAGGGTAAGGACGAGCTAGATATTTACCAGGATTTTGTTTTTACATAGTTTCTACTTGTTTAAGTACCCCAGATCATCTTCACTGCCTTCAAAGGAATCATAGCAAGGTTGTATTTGTCCCAAAAGATCAAATTTTATAGTTGATAATGTCAGATCTACTGTGTGCAGAAACAAACTCGGGGTGAGATGGTTATTAAAGGACTGATGTGATGCCAAATCCTTGATCAGCTCAGCTGGTTTGGCTCCAGCCTGAACAGATTTGCCAGGAAAATGGGAAGAAAATTGCAAAGCCCTTGGCTGCTGCACTGTTTGATGCTATGGGTGGTATCACCAGGTGCTTCAGTCTCATCAATTCTTTCTCCTCCTCTCCCTCTGCCCCATTCCCTGAGGCTGGAGTTGCAGAAAATTTATACCAGCTTGATTCTCTCTCTAAGGCTAGCATTCCCAGTGAACAAATATTTTAAGCAGTAAATAAAGAAATTAGGTATCTATCAAGCAAAGTATACATAGGTATTTCTCTGATCATGGTAATTGTTAGCCACCACTTCATAAAATGGCTTATTCAATTTTCTTACTTTAATGGAATCAGCCTTTATATCCACAAAGCTCAGGACAGAACATCTCGTGTCTGGACACTGTTAGAAAGAATCCAGCCTTTTCCAGAGGCTTAAATACATATATATTTATATGTAAATATAAATGAAACCTGTGTGTCACTACTCTGAAAGCCACTGAGAGCACAGGCTGAGACCACTTCCTTTATTTTCCTAAAAGCATTTCAATGTGCATTGCAGCAATTCCCTGCTATAAAAGCTCCTCTTTGGGCACCAGGCCAGACCCTGCCGACGGTGTTGGGAGGAACCTGCTGGGCACTGCCTGACTTGCTGCAAGAATGGCAAACTGGGGAAGAGCTAAGCCTTCCCAGGTGAAAAACAAGTGCAATTTAATTCACACTGCAACTCCAATCAATGCCAGTAAGGATTTTCTGTGGCAGAAAACATAGTACAACAATCCATTCTCTTATCAACCAGAAAGCACGGGAGGCAACAACTTTGACACTACAGCAAATACAGCTGAACTGTTTCCTGAGCAGACTAAAACTGCATTAAAACCCACTACAAATCTTCTAAATGAGCACTTTGCATTATTTGCAGCCGTGCCATCATGAGCTGTGATCCCATCACAAATCCCAAATGAGGACAGTGGGCATCTGGACGCTGAAGATTTTGAAGCAATATCCAGAGAAGGAAGCAGAGGGAGCAGGAAGATGACTTCATTTGGATTAAACTTGAAATCTGCACCTTCTGTAGTTTAGTTTTGGGGGCACCATGGTACTGGAGGGTCTGGTTTTTTTGTACACATAGTAAAATGGAAGTTCTGACAAGCTGAAGGATTCAGGATGTTATGGCAATTCTCTGCAGGAGCACAAGTGTTAACACTGCATTAATCAGATTTCAATTGACTACACGCCACTGCCCTCACTGCTGTTTCACTTTTAATAGGATACTTTTTTAAAATCCTTCCAATCCTCCAAAATATATGTTGAATGTATCTGCTTTAGAACACATCAGACTCCACTAGAGCTGTTGCTGCATTCTAATGGCTAAAACAATTTGTCCATGTCCCTTAACTTTCTGACAAGGTGCTGTAACAGCTAAATAGCAAATAATTGTGAAACTGCAAGAATTGCCAAGATAAAAGAAAAATCCATATGTACACAGTGCTTTTCTTATTTACAGAGCATGCAAAGAAGCATAGGAGAGCAAACTCTGCATTTCTTGTAAACTGTCAACAGTGATACTGATTTACACCAATGTTCCATTCTCTTATCAGCAAATACTGGAGCTGCTGACCATTTCACTGCAGGGCCTTATATTTAGCACTGTAATTTATATCCATGCCAGTATACCCCAAATTTATTTATATTAGGACTGTTCTATCACCTTTCCTGAGCAATGTAAGGAAGTCTCATTGTAAGTGAGAATTAGGGCATTGTTCACTTAAGAATTATTCAGTGAGTTATTACAGGGCACACACTTTATCCTGAAATTTATTTCTGAAATTACCAAAAGCCCTGAAGTTCAATTTACATGGTGGTGAGTCTGAGCCAGCAAGTCCTACTGTTGAGCTCTGCATTTTGGGTCATGCTCTAAAAGCTCAGAATGTGGACAGAAAAAGCTTGCAACTACTCACAGTTCAAATGTAGATACTAATGCAAATTAATTGTAATCTCTGTTTTGGTAGTGCTCACAGCCAAGTTAGAGATGCCCACACAAGGAATCAGTGGTGACTGCTCCCATTCAATGCTTGAATAATGAATGACACACTAAGAATCAAATGGGTAAACATCCATCCACCCTCTTTTCTTTAATTCAGTGAAGACCAGATGATAATGACATTAAAAATCTATTAAATGTAGGTACCAACCCACAGAAACTTAGACATCTGTGATCGTTTACCAGGCTGAACCACTGATGATTCTGCCAAGGAGCTCAAGTAGCACCTCAACAACATCTGTCTGCAGCAGTTGAAGACACACAAACAATCTGGAATACCCACATTGTTTCAGATGTTGATTCCCATTTTATTCTCCTGCAGATGAGTACAATATTCTGTACTCAAATGTCTGTTTAAAAAAATAAAACCAGGATTTGCATATGGGGAAGATGCACGTTATCCATGGAAATCTGACGGGGAAAGAAGTCACGAAACAACTTCAAGAAAGACATGAGCAAAGCTGTGGTACATTCACAGAAGGTTGTGTGGCAGGAAATAAAGATAGTGAATAGTCAAAAGACCACCCACACTGTGATAGGAGATGTCACAGGTAGATGCAATCACATAGTACTGCATATTTAAAGTGTCTCAGAGTGGTTTTCAATTAACTACAAAGGTGTTAAAACACAGATGCTGCTTCCACTGTGAAATGAGACAGAAGCTCTCATTGGAAAATGAGGAGAAGCCCAAACACATTTGGCTTCTAGGAGTTAGGAAAAAACCTGTCTCAGGAGGAGTACATAAACAAAGGTCAGTGGGCAAAGTACTTTCAGAACAGCACCAAAAAGTCAGTTTTATACTGATGAAGGGCAGAAAAATAGACCTGTGAGATTTCAGAGCTTTGCTTTAAATTTTTCTCCAAGAAGCTGTGGGTAAGCTATTACCAAAACTTCAAAATAAAAAAAAAAAAATCACGTGGAGATTTCTGGGGTTTCTGTTTTCTAGCTGTAAGAATTACAATAATGACTTATGTTCATATTACCAATAAAAACTCACTGTTTGACAAGTGGAATTTCAGTGAGGACTCTGGTCCTCCACAGGAAATAATGCTGCTTCAAGATTTTCATGTGAAAATAGAAAACAATTCTCATTACTTAATGTCTTGCTTTACTACATTAAGGTATTTACAGAGCAATGAACTTTACTGCTAAATAATGGAAACCTCATTTTACATGTCAGCATTGTTCAAACATCCAGTGACAATGTGTCATTGGTGTACCAGAAATATGGGATTACACTGTTGTGTTTAGATAAGTAGTAAAATCTAATAAGGATGAACTATTTCCACTTAAGAAATCTCAAACATCAACAAATATTTTTGCCTAGAAGGGAAAGAATTGAGACTCAAAGGAACAGCCTCTGGAAAGGCAGAAATGCTGATAGGAATAGCAGTCTTCACAGTGATTGATGATAGAGGTAATGGTTCATACATCCATAGACTTAAATGGCTGTCTTTCCCCATGACTGCTGTCTAATTAATGTGAGCCATCATTCATGTAAAAGAAAAATTTTGCTTCTGGAGAAAAAAAAAGCTGCAAACTGCCAGCAGTGACAGTGCTAGAAACATGCCAATTAGAGTGATTTCTGCCAAGCAGCAAAAGGGCACAAAACACTGGTTTCCAAGCAACTGACATTATAAAGTATTAAATACACTGGAAACTAAAATTGGCAGATAAACACTTCACCTTCTCAGCTCTGCCTCGTTCTCTCTTTGCTTCTTAACTCTACGTTGCCTCTCCTGCCTGTTCCTATAGACTCCAGTGTACCTTCCAGCACATATATGCACTAAGGGATGGCAGCTTATCACACTCCTAAACACCAAGTATCTTCTGTCTGCATATATTAGAGTAGCACTGGAACAGATTCACAGGTAAGGACAGACAAGGTTGTAAGCAGAACTCCAAAAATAACGCATTAAAGTCTTTCAGTACATTTCAATCACATTGAAATGGTTTTGTACTAAAGGGAGATCCACAGCCACTATCAGGAAAAGAAAGAGGAGGAATTGCTCTTCAGGTTACAGTCAGCCTGCTGTTCCAGGCAGGAAGGATGGGCTAGGAGAGGCTGGGATTTCTGCATGCACAGTGACTTTTAGAGATCTGCCTTCAAGAAACTTAAACCATTTCAAAGAGCAGTCCAGTTCCTAATTTAAACCAGAAAAAGCAGCTGGTTGAACACTGTTGAACTGCCAGCAGTTTGACATTTTGCTTTATCTAAGCAGCACAGCCCAGGGAAACAGGAGCACAGGAGGCATTTCCCTCAAACCCTGGCTAATTCCATGTAGAGCTTCTGTGTGCCCTTTGCAGGTAAGGGCTTGGCTGGCTCATGGAATAGCACAGACTCTTCTCCTTTGGGTTTGCAGCTCAAAGCTGTCAATTCCTAGACACTGAGGATGACCACAATTTGTCATTTTTACATGGCACCTGTGCTTAGATGACTGTCCTTGCAAAGTTTCCTGTTTCTATCATTTTCCATATCTCCTTTTTACACACACAAAAAGGGGTTTTCATCCAGTCTCATTTGAAGAAATATGCTTCATTTTAAACAATTATTTTGCAAACAGGAGTATGTCCAGTACACTTGCATGGTCTTGGTGGACTGAGTTAGTCTCAGAAGTGGTTTATGGCAACCTGCTTTTATTTATGGATTAACCACTACAAGTTTCCAATACTTTATAATCTCTCTTGCTGTGTAACTGTTCTTAATGCTTCTGCAATTTATTAATTATAAAGATGTCTACTTTCTTGGTTCTCATACAGTACATCCTCATGTGAGAATGGATTACTTAACATTATTTCTGGATCCCATTGGTGTCACTGGAACAAAGCAATAAGACAGGATCTCCCTCAGAGCTCAAAGTCATTTTGAAGGGACTGTGCTGCTTGAGTTTACTCAGTTCTAGTAAAAATAGCAACAGAAATGAAAACACAATTCTTCGCTCAAAGTCACAGATATTTGAATGCTCAAGGACAAAGGTGGTGCCTTTCCTGCCACACTGTGTTCCACCCACTGAATTTGGAGGAGGGAAGCACTAAGCAAATTCCTTCCCATGTTTCCATGCTGTGTGTGGGTATGAGGATATCCAGGAGGGGACAGGGATCTCCTGGAATGACTGGGCACAGCTCATCAGGGAACACTTCCTACCTGGGAATAGGGACTGATAGTTTTGAAAGATGAGTAGTTTGCATTCTGTCTCATCATCCTCTTTTATATCATCATGAGGACTCAAGAAAGTGTAAGAGAACATTACTGACAGGAGGTATGAGGTCATAATTATAAGGTTTATCTTTAGTTTAATTATGTTTTTAATGTGCAAGACAGAATATTAAAGCTGTATGAATGCAGCTAAGGATGTTCCGGTAATGACTCCTCAAACATTTCTGAGATAATTTTAAAACTCCTACTATGCTATGTCACTGTGAGCATTAAAAAAACTTCCTCACTTTGTTCCATTATACTCTTTCATACAAACCAGCTTCAGGATCATAGACTCTACTTCCTGTGAATATGTATCAATTAACATCCAATTAAGACAACTGCTGGGTGTCCTTTTCAATCAGGAGGAAAAGCAGCAAAAAACCAAATCTACAAAGGTCATTTGTATTCCCTGACTCTCTGTAGTATTAGCATGCTGCTCTGCTAGCCTGACTGCTTTAATTGAGATTAAAAGTTGCTACCCTGGAGAAGAAAACTCTGGTTTTCTTCTTTATTTCTTGCACTTTCTATTCTGCTTTTTTCCCCCTAAAATATCCCCTTTTAAAATGTCTGAAATTATTACAAGAAGCATTGCTGACACGGCCTTTGAACGAAACCAGCAGTATAGTCATTCTTATTTGAAATTATTTTCTCCTGCAACTTCCTATTTCAGTATTTGGTTAAAACATCTGTGGGGTTTGATTTCTTTACCATTCTTACTGTTTCTTTTTTTCTAAATTTAGCCAAACTAACAAACCCTTAAGGTGAATAGCTAACATGTTTTCATTGTGAAAACATTTCCACTCAGGCACAGGAAATAATGTGAACTTAGTTTTGAATGCAGCTGTGAGTTTAATTCCTGGGACTAGAAGATGGCCAAGGGATATTTAACATGTAGGGGATTTCTTGCTGACCAAACTCTGCTTGGGATGTTAAAAATAATTTGGGCTCTTTCCATCTTCTGCATCAGGTATAAAAGGGATTCTGCAACCCAAATTTTATATAGTTTCACAAAAACCACTGTCCTCCGTGGGTTGGAGTGCAGGTGTGGTCAGGACTGAACAGACATTTCTGCTGATAATGTACAAAAAGGACCACAATCATGTCTGTCCCTTTAGCAGCACTGGCTGCTGTAGGGTGGGCAGGGATGAAAGACTAAAATCAGGGAGTTTAATCACTCAGGGAAAAAAGATGACATCAAAACACATTAAGATAAAATCTATTCACATCATGGAAAAATATACATTTAACATAATTTTGCAGATCGCATTACCATTAAAAATTCAGTGGAAGGCGAGTCTGCATTTATCATAATGTGGCCCAGGAAACAAATGTCCTCAGTAAAATCAGGCTAGACAGTCCATCTGTTAGAGAGAACAACTGCACTCCCCCGGAGTAATGGGCTGCAGCTCACAAAAAGTCTTTCCCTGGAGATTCTAATTTACTAGGTCAACTTTGAAATTAGAAATAAAATCAGAGAAGCAGAGGCAGCACTGAAGTCTAGAAGAATTAGTAAGGTAAGTAGGGTATTTACTTCCTCAAGACGTTAAAAGTTCCAATTGTGGCTGTAAAAGTGACAATTAATCTCATATCCCCAATTTGACTTTGATAATTAAGCCTTGAGAGTAATAATATTTATCCACCTACTACCTATCAGTGCTGCAGAGATGAACAGGACAATACTTGCACACACTTGAGGACTAGGCATTATAAGATTTATCAGATCAGCATTCCTAAAAGTATAAGAGTGGTAATAAGATTTAAAAATATCAATTAAAATAGTAAGAACAAATACTACCTCTGTGTAAAAAACCTGTAACTTGCATTGAAATGAATGGTCCATCTTGCTTCATCCAAATGCCTACAAATCAATGTATTACTATTTAAACTGAGCAAGTCTTTTTATACCAATTAAATGAGGGTAATTTGCATCCTACAGAACACTTGCAGCTATTTCTCCTCCTACTCATTTGAAAATAAAGAATGCAAATCAACCAAAAGCAAGCCCCAAGCACCTGCAACTCGTAGATCAAGAAGTAAAGTGATCTTTGGCAGGTTATCATCAAAAGAACTTTAACTTGACCTCAAGGAGACAATCCCTCTGAAACTTAGCAGAGAATAATGATTGCAGGCAAACATAACTAACAGTGCATTTATGGGAAAACCAAGTCATGCTTTACTAAAATGGCTTATTCAGCCTTCAAAATACATAGGATTTATTATTTTGTTTACAGTTTATTACTATTTTCAGTCAAGTTTATCAAGGGAAAATCCACTAAAACTGATTCAGTTGACTAAGTGAATAATAAAAATAATTGGGGGCAGAGAAGGATAAGAAGGGAAGTATGTGAAATCTAATGTTACCACAAGTAAATAGTATAAAATTTAGAAATTGCTCTCACATAAAAATTTGGGGACATTTAAACCACTTAAATTTTACTTTACTGTGAAATGTAAAGCTCTGGTTTCTCTACAGCTGCACATGCAAAGAAGCTGGTTTAACTTCCTTGACTTTTATGCAGTTAATCTCAAACAATGCAAGAGCTTAATTTTTCTTCAACATATGCTGATACAATATCCAACGTTGTCTTGACTGCCACATTTGCTCAGATTTAACCTAATTATTAAGGCTTTATATAGATGTCTGTCTTACTGCTGCTTGCTTTAATTCAACATTTTTCCCCCTAGTGAATGCTCTACAAAGACTTAGTCTCAGAAGCTTGTAAACACTCATGTAATTTGTACCCTGCTGGGGCTGGCAGGGGTAATTTGTCAGTTTTATTTGCAGCAGGCTGTAACTAAACCCTGCCAGATGTAAATCATCTTTTTGTACTCTTTGCTGTTCAATTGCAAATGAATCTCTTTCCTTAGATTAACACTCCTATCAACGAAGTCAGAAGTTTCCAGAAAATTTTAGAAAACCCTGGAGTCACCTACTGCTAGGCTTATTATGCAGTTTAGCAACTGTTTAAGGTAATTCTGAGAAAACACAGTTAGAGGTCCCTGTAGGCAAGTTTGGAGTCCAAGCAGAACTTGTGAGTGCCACAGAAAAGCAGAGTGAAGCCTCAGTGCTGTCAGCTAAAGCAGCACCTGCAGTGGCAGTGGTGACAACACATTTTTACATATTAACAGTAGGAGTGCCTAAATGGGAGTGTACTCTGCCAAAGCCTGCTCTCCATAGACCTCTTGCCTGTGGGTGTTCGTTTTGTTTGCTTGGTTTCTAATGTTTATTTATTTATTTGAGACCATAAGGACTGTCCTGCTGGACCAGCAGTTTCTCGTGTCTAGTGGCAATAGAAGATGATTTCTAGGAAAAGAATGTACAACCTTGTACAGTCCTGCCTGACTAAAGCTTCTGTGTGCTTTGGGTTCCTTCCCTTGACTCAGATCCATTCCCAGGTCTCTAAAGGGGAAGAGCATCTTCCCTGGTTCCTGTGGACCAGACTGAAAGTCACCAAATCAAAAATAAACATTACAGCACTAATTAAGAACAGCTCAGCACAGAGAAGGTATGTGCAGTCTCAGGGTTCGGTTTCAATCACCAAATATTTTCTGAGCTGGTCATCACCTGTGACAGCATCGTGTCATCTCACAAGCATGGAAACAAGTGTGAGTTCATGTTTGACAGAGATCTTGCAGGAAGTTGAGCAACCACGACCTTCATTAAAATACCAGCCAGGGAAAAGAGCTTGTTCCATGGCCTAGACTTAAAGAATGGCTGCCGTGAGTGCTCATGTATTAACTACAAAATTTAGGCATAATTTTCAAAACCAAGTGGTGCAAGTAAATTTTTCTACTGAGATACAAACTACAGCAAAAGTGTTTCCAGCAATCTAGTGTAAAAAAACTTAATATGCTAGGAAGTGTCTTTGGTGCTCAAACAGATTCACATAGGAAGTACCTGTGCAAAATGCATGTATGCTTTATAAATTGTTATGCTTAAATGCTTAAGAAATGTAACTTTTCTCTTGGGAGACTGTTATATAGACTACTGTGTCTAACATAAAAAGAATATCCAATTTCCAAACCCAGGAATAGAAAATTACTTACTTGTAGCTGCTTTTCCCTGAAGATATACTCTGTCATAAACCTCTATTCTGGGTCTGTGCTTTCACCCCCAAGGAAGGCACAGACCCATAAAAAGCCCTCAAGTCAGACACAAGCATAATTTTGGAACTCCCTCAATCATCAGTTTATTCAAGTGGAAAAAAAAGACACATTCCTGCCTATTTAAAAATTATATAGGTAGACTAATAAAAGACTTCAGATCACTCATCCATATCTGGAGTTCAGGCTAAAAAGAACATGAAAACAGTAATTCCTTCCTGCACAAGTTTTAGATCAAAGGGCTCATTCGCTGATTCCAAGCAGTTCAAAGCTCCCAGAATTTGTGTCCATGTACTCGAGGTAGAGCAAATGCACAAAAAAGGGGGCCTGGCACACTCAGAGCTGTGGCTGGAGCACTTGCTCTGCTGTGTAGCTTTTGCACAACAGAGCAAAGCCCGAGAACATTCAGGTAGTTTAAAAAAAAATTGGAGGAGAACATTTTGCTTTTTAGAATCTTGACTTAAGAAGGCATAAAACTCCTTTAAATATTCGTGTTCCTATCTAAGATTTCAGCAAAAGAAAGGTTCAAAATGTAAGGAGCAGTGACTTGGGCACCCTGCCTTCACCTGCTGGAAATGCCAACCAGAGATTACTGGACAAATTCAGCATTGAGAGTTTCTTTCAGAGAACTGTAAGGAAAATGAAAATTAAGTATTTGTCATTACATAAATTTAGTAATCACTATCTGACATATTTTTTTCCAGTGATCAAAGTTATTTATTATAACAATTTGTAATAAAAAGCAGGTTTCAAATATTAAATGTCTTCATCTAAGGAAATAGGCTTTCAAAAGTAGACTGGATTTTAGACATGAGTTACCAGACAAAATACTTTAAAAAAATTATTTCCAGCATAAAACCTTAAATATTTGTAACTTCATTCCTGTACCCCCCAAGAACACAACTGATTTATCCATAAATAATACTAAAAGACAAATAATTATTTCCTCTGATATGCCCTTCTAAATTTCACAACACTCTTGAAGATAGAAAGGTGCCAGATGGATGGAGCAGACTTTGTGGGTGGAACACCTTCAAAGAAGTTGCTTCAGAAGCAAATTCGCTTTAAAAACCAAAGTTTTCATATTTTGGGCAATATTCAACCTGTATCGGGAGACATATTGGACTGAAAAAATCCAATAAATTCTAACTATTTGAACAGCCTTTGATCTTTTTTCTCCTTTTCAGTTACCATTTCCCCAAGGCTGTCATCCCTGGCACGTCTGTAATGCAGAACACCATCGCCTCAGCACCATCCCACAGCATAAAATATAACAATACCCCCAAAACCCAGGAACCTGGGCCAGCTGTCTCATGGAACAGAGTGACACTGGCAGGATTTGTTATTTTGTGCGGGTTTTGTAAAAAATTACACACACTGTATTTAAAGAAAATATTAGAAGAAACCTGACTTGGATACCCCAGGAACAGGGAATTTCCAGTCTGCTTTGTTGATGACACGTATTTGTTTTTTCAATAGCAGCCAGGTAGCATTAGCCGTGCCGCTGATGACACAATTAACACAAATTAAGAATCTTTCCGTGAGGGGCAGAAAGGGCAGGCGGGAACAGAGCCCTCAGGTTTCAAAATGGCGGGAGCGCCAGGCACGGTGTGGGGACGTTTAACCGCAATAATTTCAAGTGTTTAACGCCACAGAGATTAAAAATCTGTTCTCTCAGGCACAACATTTCCTATTCCCCTCATGTGGCCAGCGAGCTGGGGAAAAGGAAAGAGCTGTGGCCGGCCCGGCCTTGCTCAGGGAGGGGTCGCTCCATGCCCTCCCCTCAGGCCTGAGGGTGCGGTTCCATCGCCTTCCCCTCAGGAAACAAAAGGGAAAAGTTTCCTTTCCTGCAGCGGTATCTGTCATTACAGCGGCCTGGATGGGAAAGGTGCATGCCGAGCCTAAAACGGGGCATAATTATAGAGCAGTAGAACTCTCTCTTTTTAATTTACCGTGCAGTTATAAAACCAGAAAACATTGCTGGAGTGTCTCATCTGTTAAACTCAACAATACATTATTGTGACAATCTGAGCAGTCTTTGCAGCTTGGGTGGTGGTGGTTTTTTTTTTCTTTTAGTGTTTTCAACTTAAGAAGACTTTCATTATAGCTCATCTAACTTGCTTTAAGTCTGTTGCAGTGATCATTTCCTGATGTTAAAAAAAAAATAAAAATCGGTATAACTCCATATGTAAGAAACAATAAATTGTAGTGCATGAGACATCATCATAAAGTGAGCCTGCATGAGGAGATGGCCCGGGAGCTGTCTGTGAGGATGGTGATGGTGGTTTGAGGTGGGAGGAAGGCTCCAGGCTGCAGCGCTACTGCAGCAGGTGGAGCTGGAGGAGACCCGGGCACCCTGGAAGCCCAGGAATTCCTGTTCCCTACCGTAGACAAATCTTCCTGACACCTCCCCACCTCTAGAAAGAAAATTGCAGGCTCCCGAAGTACTTTTGGATCAAAAAAAAGTTATTTCTTTCAGTCAAACCCCCCTCTTCTGTAGACTCCAGATTTCACCCTAACAATTCTCAAATACTTTTTATCTTCTAGATAATTCTAGCGGTTACAAATTGCTCAATTCTGACAAAACCATCATTTTGTTAACATTATCCCCATGTCACACACCTGTCATCTTTGCAGATGTCATTCTGTAAATTTTGAGATTTTTTCCAGTTTTTTTGTTTGTTTCTTCAAGCTGGTGAAAGAGCCTCTTTCCTCTGAATTAATGAAGTTTTTTCATTCTGGGTAACTCATTAAGTTTATATGTTGTGTCAAAACTAGCAGATTGACACACCTATTGAACTCTTCTTCCTGGTAATATATCACTCAACCAGGAGTATTATGATAACATTTGCAAATTGAATGTGTTTTGATGAAAATAAATCAGCACAGCCTCATCACGAGCCAACATTTAGTCATCCAAATGCAAGGTCAACCACAAAAAATTTGTTTTTTGATTTTATGAAAATGTTTAGGCAGCTTTTGTAAAGCACCACATACAGAGATGGCTGCTGCAATTCTGCAGGCAGGATTCTAAATCTTGAATTTTAAAGACAATATTCTCGTCAAGCACTCAGGATTTTTTTCCCCCCCTATTTCCTCTTTTATTGCTGCTGCTCAATACTGACCCATCCTGCCCTCTCACTAGAAAGTGGGAACACAGAACAGACATCAGGACCAAAAGAGAATTTTCAATTAAACACAAGAGGCTCCAAGACAAAGGACGTGACAAGGAATAGATTGCAGAACATTTAGATTTCTTTCAGAGCAACAATATTTTAGTGCTTAGGAAAAAAGCCACAACTAAATCTGCAACAAAGACAAGACACCTGATTTGTTAAGGCTGTGCTGTGCCATATTAATAATGCAAAGCACTTTGCAGTTGTGGATCTCAGTTGCCAAGGGGAGCACTTGGTAAGAGCTGCAGGAGCTCTGGTTGGAACGGTGCTGGCACCCATGGAAAGGAGCCTCATCCCACTGTTTTTGCATGGCAGCTTTAATGAGCAAGGCAGTTCCAGTCCTGTTGGGTGCCCCTCTGCACTCCAGTGAACATGTTACTGTCAATGCAGACACATCAGCCAAATGGAAGGAGACAGCTCAGAAGTCAGACAAAGGTTGCCTGCTAGTGGGAGCATGAGGAAGAAACTTGGAATAAATAGATTCAATTTCATCTCTGTCAGGAATTTCCTCTAACACCCTAAATAAAACATTTAGGGCCTTATCCCAGCAGGCAGAGGCCTTTTCTTGACTGTGAATGAATTCCACAGCTCATTGTGCCTCCACTTCCTGTGCCTGGAATGGGAAATAAAACACTTCTCTTCCATAAACATCCACAAAGCATTCTGATATTATGGTGATGGAAAGCACCTGTACAGAAAAACCCCTGTTTTCATAACAAAACCATCTTGAATAGCTTGGTATTGTTTATTCCATCCATTTGCTTCCATTTCTCATGCTCCTGTGAGAAATCTTTTTATTTTCTTGTCTCCAAGGATTATTTACTAATTCTGGCAAGGTTGTTATGCTTCATAAAATAATTGGATCAAATTAATCATGGTTGCAATATTATTACTATCAGTGCATTTACCTTACAGTAACTTTGAACCTTTAAGTACCTACATAATTTGATCTGCCATCTTTATAGTCTTTGCAAACTCTTTTCATTCAGATGATTTAAAAATTTTAAAATGTGTCCTTGGAAGTCAATACAAATAAGGAAGAAAAAAAAAGTTTCCACTTATGTATGACATCTCTCTATACCACTATCTTTGTCTTCTATTTCTGTCATTTATGTGGTCTTTGGGCATTGTACCTATAATCAGATATTTGCAACCCTCCCAAAGCTCTTTATGCACATTTTTGTTTGCTTACTGGCAATGACAATGTTGCTCAGCCTTAGCTAATGTTTTCTAGATATTTTCCCCCTACTTAAGTCAAAATTACAAATGTTCTTGCCAAATCTCCCAGAATACCAAATGTCCCAAAGCCATTTTCAATTGCCAAAAATCCATTCTACTAGAAATTAATGCAATCATTGTTAAACAGAAAAGAAGAAAGCCCCATCTGCACCATAATACTGCTCACTTCCCCCTTGCTATTAGAGTTCAAAATAGATTACAAAAGTGTTGAAAAGAGCCCTTCAGGCACAAAGAACACTCAGAAAACAGAAACATCCATAAACATCTTTAAAAAAATTGGTTTCTTACTTCTGCTGGTCTAACACAGGATTTCTTATTGCAGTGTTATGCTAAAAACATGAGAGTTCATGAACCGAAGCAGGAGTACCTAATAAAATTATCAGATCAATATCTGCAACAGCACAGACTCTCTATTCAATCCAAAAGCAGCAAACAAAAAAAGAACATGTTATTCTGTTTTATTTCAGAGTGAGAGCAAAGTTAATTTAAAGAAGAACTGGGGGAAGACACAGCTGGAGAGCAGAGTTTCCAGCCTCAGGAAATTCAAGGAAATGTAATTGAGAACAAATTATCTTTAATTACTTTTGACCAAATCAATAAGAAGCATGGAATAAAGAGCATGATGGCTGCCACCTGGTAGAAGACTAAGAACACCAAAGTTGAAAAGTAACAGAAAACTAAAACACAGCTGTGGTAAGGACAATCAGAGCACTTCTCTTACCAAATTAAAAAAAAAGAAAAGAAAAAGAAAAAGAGAAGGAAGAGTGTGAAGGGTATTAGCTCAATAAACAAACAGTGCATGCAGAAGTTAATGGCTGTTTTTGGCCACTTCTCACTGTTCTCAACTGTGAAGACGTTAACACTTCACTATGTTGTCCACTCCCAAAATATCCCATCATTACTCAGGAATCAGAAAGAAAATCCCCAAGACCTCTTGTTTCCTTCTGAATCTCCATTACTTCTCCCGTGCTGGCTTTTATTTACCAAACACTAATGTAAGAATTCTTTACCGTTTGAGTTTAAGGCTAGCACTTCTTGTCAGTGTGTTAATAAACCAGAGCAAGGTCTTACCTCTCCCTTGGCTTGGTTCCCAGGTCTGAGCAGGAGTACTCACACCCAGAGGTCATGTGTGTGTAAGCAGGGCTGGATGGGACAGGATCCTCTGGCAAGGCAGAGATGGACAGGCTGCAGGGGCTGCACTGACATCCAGCAGCAGTGAAGATTCCCAGCCTGCCTTTAATAATTAATTAATAATACATGGTCCCCATTCCCATAGTACTTTAGCAGTTCAGCACCTCTAAGACATCAATTCTCAGAGCAGCAGTGTGGCATTATCCTCTGTCTCACTGAAGAATGAGGGTGGAACAGGACAAGCGCCTTGTCCCAGCTATTTCAAGCAGGGCAGTGAACCCAAAACCTTCATCTCGGCATGGAAGCCCTGGATACCCCCCCCACAGCCTGACTGAATGTTCCAGCATTTGTCACTGTCACTGAGGAACATGTGAGGCGACAAACTGCTGAACCACCTCCTCTCTCCTCAGCCACGTTTTAGTTTAACATTCCACAGCTGTTCTTCATGTGGCTGCTGGGCACTGGGGTTAAAGCAGATTTCAGATGTGCTGTTGACAACTCACCCTCTGCCTTTTTCCCTTTCTTATCGCAAGTCCTGGGGGACCTTAAGATCTTCAGCGTTTCAAACAGCTTCTTTAAAAGTCTTGGCACCTATATGTGAGTAGGAAATATGTTCATTTTAAGGCCTGAGTAAATGAAATTTCACTCTGATGTGACCTTTGCTTGGATTTTTTTCTTGGAGGAAAGCAGAGTGGTCATTTTCCATCTCCAGAATCCTGCATCTACATTCACAGCACACATGCTGGGATGGCTGGCTCAGCTGGTCTGTTCACCAGCTCCTCAGGAGGTGTCTGACAGCGATCATCTGCTTTATCTTCTTCACAGTACAGCTGCAACATGAAATTCTAACAGAAACAAAATTTTACAGCACCAACAAATTAACATCAAGCTGGCCTGTAACTGAGCACCAACTTTTATAGGTCCTTCACACAGGGATCAAACCTGCAAACGGAGCATCTTTGTTGTCAAAAACCACAGTCACATTAGCCAGAATTTCAAAATAGCTGAAAATTTGATATTACAAGACAATTTTTTCCCCTAGGAGTATACATCTTACGATTTTTGCATAGGTTTTACTGAAGTGCAGACATGCCTAAAACGTTATTAATTTTTCAGTGAAACAGAGCTGACTTCTACTACAAGTACTATCCTTGGCCCAGAAAAAAAAAACCCTCAGAAAGATGAACTACTTCCTATTTCACTGTCAGACATACAATAGGAAAAAAAATATCCAAGTGCCAACACAATGCAGACAATGCAGTGAGACGTACTATGGAGCCTGAGGTGAAAGAAAGGGGCTTTGGAGTAGTTTTTCCTGTAAGCTGCTGTATCCCACTTAGTGAGTAAATGGATTTCTGACCAAAGCCACTGTCATCACTGAGCCCATTCCCACAGAAAAGCATTCCCTGAGAGGTCCTGGGAGCAACAATGAAACACCCCACTGGTTTGGTCCATAAATAGAAAAACTCATTCTGCAAACAGAAATGAACATTTTTTCATAAGAACTAAAAATCATTTTAACCCCCAACAACAAAGAAAAACATATTAAAAAGATACAATGACAGGCTTCCTGGAATAACTGTCTCAAACAACAACTGGCCAAGTATGACAGATTCACACAGAAGAAAGAGCTGGCTGTGCTTTGTAACAGACATTATTTCAAACCCAGATCTCAGAACTCCCTTGATCCAAAGAAAAGTCTTTTTAGTTGGCTTAGGGGCAGAAAAACTATTGGTAGAATGAACAACTAATTATTGTTAAATTCACCTCTGGAAGGAATTGTGGGTACAAAATCAGCCTTGTAAGAACACACATCCTTTTAAAAGGATGCAGATTCCTCATCAAATCCAGATGGACAATATCCTAATGCACAAATTAGAGATTCTCTCCTTGAAGAACACAGGCAGATGAATCAGAATCTCTCAGCAGATTGGCAAATACAAAATTTCTTTAGTGTTACTCTTCGTGCAGTGATGTACCTAAGGTCAGACTGCAACCCTCCATATGGAGAAGTTAGACAACAGGAATAATGTAGTAGGATCATTATGGAATTTATCAAATTATGTTTTGTCTATCAAAACTTCAACTTCTACATTTATTTTTCACACTGTCTAATCTTTTTGAGATTCTAAACCTATTTCAAAAACTCAGATGATTGAGTTTGTATAATGAGAAATTTAATGACCTGTAAAGTGAGTGCATCTGCCAGCCCTAAAAAAGTCATCTTTTTTATGCACATCACAATACAGGACTGATGGTTCCACTGTTACTTTTCCAGTCATCCATTCCTGTTGCCTCCTTAAAACAAATGTACGTTTTGGGATGTAAATTGAAGACTAAGAATATTGAAATGCTTAAATATTTATTACAATATTTTTCCAATAACACTTTGTAGAGAAATATTCACATTCTCTAAGTAAACTGAAAATAGAGAGTGTGCAAACAAAAAGATAAGCAAATTCTGAGCCACTGTTTAGTTTCACTCAAGCATATTTTTGTCAAAGGGTCAAGTTCTGTGCTGGAATAAAAATCCTGATTGAATATGAATTTTGACAGGGATGAATATGATCCATATTGCAACAGCAGAATAAGTGTGTATCCAAAGACTGGCTGGCACCAACTGCATCCACAGTAAACATGAGACAGATGAACATGTCAAGAAAAAGATCTTAGTGGCTTCGTTTTATGCAAGATTACAGTGTCCTTTAATCCTGACATAAACTCCAAATCACCCTTTATAGCTGTGCATACAGAATGTGCTTTAAGTGTGACACACAGAACACAATTTAAACGTAACATACAGAACTCAAAATGACCTCTCTTTATTATGTGTCTGTAATTTATATTAAAACTTAAGCATTCAGACACACACATCCAGGTTGTACATCAGTTTATATTCATTAACATTCTGGCCTAGATTTGTATGGTTTACTGCAAACAAAGCCCTATCTGTGGCTTTAAAAAATATTAATATTTAGGTACTACCCTATGCTCCTCACAAGTGAAGCTCAGCCCAAACTGCTAAAGGTCTGACACACAAATAAGGGAATGAGCCCCAATCAAGCTTGCCTTGCTGAAGGACAGCTATTTTGAGCAGCACTTTGTGATGGCCCTGCCAGCTGCACACACAGCCTGCCTTGCATCTGTGGCCCATTCTCTGTGAGCATTGCCTTTGTTTTGATTTCCTAGTTTGTGTCCCATTAGTTTTAAGGCTGGATGTCACATTGCTGTTAAATCACTGTTTTGGAGCAGCAGTGTCTCCCAGCTGACCTCAGAGCAAAGGCACAAAGACTTGCATTCTCTCCACTCTCTCTGGCAAGCCAGGGGTGCTGAGAGCCTCAAGCTCACACAGCAAACATGCTCTGACTCACCACACACCAACCCAGATCTCACACAGATAATCTAAATGAACATTAATTTACGAGAACAGCTCAAATTGGAAATACCTGAAGGGAAAAAATTACATACACAATATTTCACTGAGAGCAGCTTCTCCAAAGGGAAGGATTCGAACATTTCTGATGAGCTAATGGAAACACCAAAGTGACTGGTTGGAAAAGGTTTTTAGGGGCTTGGTTTGGGTTTTTTTTTAAAAATGCTTTTATCTGCTTTCACTATGAGATGAAGCGAGCTCACTATCAGCAAGAGTGATTTCTGACTGTCAGACAACAAAGCTAAATGAATTTTGTGCTTCTGAGCTTTTAGAAAAAGGGAAAAAAATAAAAACCAAACTAGACCTTTCATCTGATGAACCTGGACAGGGATCACTAGAATCCTGCCAAGGTTTAATTTCTCATTTTTCATGGATTAACATCATTGTTTATATAGTTCAGGCTGTTGCATAGTGACACAGGCTCTAAACAGGGTGACAAGAAACAAATCCAACCAAACAAATAACAATTCCAAGATGCAGCAATGCCTCTGATGGGTGTTTAGAATGATCTTATTTTATAGAAATCCACCTATGAGCTTGCTATGACAGCAGTTGTGGAGCAGAGCTTGGGGGGGATGAGGAACCTCCAGTGATGTACAGCTGCCTGCACAGAGGAGTCAGCTCCCTGAACTGTGATGAGCAATTTGTCTCACAGCTTTGATCCACTGTCACTTTAGCTGACACTGACTCCAGGAATTAATTTCTAACATTTCAGGGCAATCTAGTAAAAAAAAAAAGAAAAAAATGGAAGCAGTGCGTGGTAGATATCAGTAGATAACCTATCACCTGCTGGAAGTGTTGACAGCAAAGTTAAATATTTCTTGTTACAGCACAAAAGCTCTAAATTTCTTGAGCACATAAATACATAACCCAAGGCAAAGTATCAACAAAGTAAAGCAGCATAAAGGACAAAATATTTTAGCCATATGTTCCAAGCTAATACTGTGTTGGTCCTACATAAGTGAGAGGCTTCCTGAGTGGGAGATCCTTTATTTCAACTCTGCCCACTGAAAGAGAACATCAGTTCCATCACAATGGAATTGAGCTAGAATATGTTTGGGGTTTAATTACAAGACAGTTGCTATAGAGCTTTAATTATCTTGTTAATGTGATAAGTGCACTGCATGAAAGCCATAAATATTTCTCACTCTGGCTGAACTGATCAACACAAATAGAGCAGCAAACAGTGGCTTTGGATGTCATTTAGGAAGGGAATAGAAGCCCTTGTTAAATTCAGCCCTACTGTCATGCTGCAGATGCATCACAAACCCTCTATTTCATCATGTTTTGGGCAAAAATCTTTGTCATTAGCAAACTGACACTGAGCTGGGGCTTCAGGTTGTCATGCTTGGCCATGATGAACCAAAGGCAGTCACCATTCTTCACCAGCCAGTGAACCTGCTGAGGTTGTGAGCTGAAGAAGGTACTGATCCTAAGAGTTCTCAGTGAGCAACCTCTGGTCCTTTCCTGGCTCCTATTCCCCTGTATCCAGGCAGGAGGTGACAGGAGAGGAAGACTGCTGGCCCACAAATACACAAGTTGAATTAATCCATAATTCAACCAACATTGCATGTAAAAATCTTATTCTGTGTCAGACAGGACAGGTTGGACTTCCTGCTGTTAACTCCCCCATCATAAAGGTAAAAGTCTGTTCTTTAGTTTTAGGCCCTAGTGGTGAGATAACTTCATTTATTCTTAAATTAAATAGCTCCCCAAAAAGCAGGGTAAACAATGAGCCCTGAGGATCAATTGTTACCTAATAAAGCTGTAAGTCTTCCTTTATCTGAACTGGGAGCCATCAGGTTCAAGGGATACAAGCACTAAAGAACAGCTTTGGGAAAGAGGGAGGAATCAACTGAGAGGAAAAGTCAAAACCACTGGATTCCTGAAGCACTGGGAAGGAAATGTTGACAAACACTGGCACTAAATGAGGCCACCTGGACAGATGAGGATCCTCAGCATGGCAGATAAATGAGGCTCTCTGATCACTGCTGTACCTGCAGGGGAGAAATGAACCACCAAGGCCAAAACTATTGAAGTAAATACACTTCAGACTGAAGGACTGCAGTCCAAGGGCTGCTCTAACAGATGAAGAATGATATGATTTCACCCTCCCAGCAGTGCTGCAGGCCTTAGCTCAAGTCCAAAGACACAGCAGAGAGAACACAGTGACCAGCACTGGCTTCAGTGGGTTCTGGAACCTACTGCAACCTGACTTTAATTGCAGAAGAGAAAATATTACAAATAACCCTAACAGCTTTGCAATTTCTTTATTTCAAACACATGGGTTATTATCTGCAGCCTGATGTAACACAGCTAGAATGTGCCTTTTATGAGTAAGGAAACTTAGGAAAAAGTCAAAGTCACTCTTCAAAAGGGAAGATTTGTAATGGATGCAGTGTATGAATGAGTCATTATAAATTTAAATATGTCATATCAGCTTTATGAAGCATCTTTTGACCCTTAAATTAAATTGAGTAGGTGTGAATGAAGTGAAATGCCCACAGTCCAAAATCTATCAGTTTCTCTTGGAGAACTGTGCCTTACTCCACGATTACTGCTCTGAGGTTGATAGACAGGCATATGAAATATCTTGGTCCTCCACACCAAGAAGGATTGTGGAATCTATCCTTTCTGCCCATTAGATTAGCAGAGAGGGTGCCTAAACCTTTTAGCAGCAAGTCATTGAAGAATTAAAGTTAAAACCTCCCTCTTAATACACCGGAAAAAACAGGTCCAGGCTACAGAACTTGGAACAACGTCACAGCCCAGATTTCACAATCAACACAAAGCAGCTCCTTCAAAACAGATCGAATGCAAAGCAACATTAAACCCCCATTCCCCATACCCTGCTTTTGAGCTCTTAATGTACAGAGTAAGTTCCAGCTGCCTAATTAACTTGACTATTGCCCCCTAAAACTACTTTCTATCTTAGCTCTCCTTCTGTGCAAACAGCATAATGTTAATGTAATGGAAAGGTCACATTATACTATAAGGAAGAGAGTGACATTCTATTGTGTCCTTCTCACCCTGCTCACAATCCTCCCCCTACTGCTGCCCTGCATGCAAGGCATTTTCTATAAACATTTCATGAATAATGAGAAACCATCTATCCAGGGAAAGTGCTGCCTTTCACCACTTGCTGTTGCACATCATTCTGCAGTCTCAAGGAAAGCAAAACACCACCCACTTGATTGTACACAAATGGTTTTTCCTCTGCAAGTCAAACTCAAAATTTAATTATTACATTTTCCCTGTCACTCCTGAATGCTTTCATTCACTTTGCCTGCACAAGGAAATATTCCAGTCCAAGAACAGGTTTCAAAGTTCTTGCATGTGGAGCAAGTTACCCTGAAACCCATTTTCTTTATGGGGGGAATGATTCCTCGTCTGCCATGCAGTGTTTGGGGGGAATTAGCAAGATGCTCTGGCTAAACCTCAACTTGCTTCAGCTGCTGTCTGCTCACTGAATCTCACCTCTCCTTTTCAGCTAGATCCATCATTCTTCATCATTTTCTATCCTGCTCTCTCGGGTAGCTTTGCTCTGCTCTGCTGGGCACAGTTAACCAGGGATGGCTGATGTGACCTCTACATTCAGCCTGCAAGGTGCTTTTGGCATTATTTGGGGCAAAACTGATCTATGAATATATGATTCTTCCTAGAAACTATCACAATCCAACCTCTGTCTACAAATCTACTCCTGCATTTCTTTATCAGTTCTGATTATTTTTCTTGGAATATAGAAGTCTCCACATTGATCATGTCCCCCTGCCCCTAATGAAACAATTATCATTTCCTGCTAGTGATCACAGATCAGTTTCTGTGTATGCAAAAGAGCTCAGCTTTCCCTCCTGAAACATTTTCTTAACATTTCAGCTATGCACACATTCATTCCAGACATCATTCCACTGAAAACGACATTAGAGAAATCCACCTCTGGTGTCTGGTAAGATTAGCATTAACATTCCTTAGTGCTGAGTGACACAAAGGAACCAGAAGCTCATCCATAAATTACCAAGTGTTAACCTTACTGTCCAGTACAAGTTCTAAACTAAGCCTACCCAGAAACAGGAACTACCACTTATTTCTTATATAGAACTTCAAATATGAAAGGGTTTTTTCCCATTCTCATCCAAAAATAGCCATTCTATGCAGTATTTGCAGTTAACAAAAGTAATTTTTAGCTGCCACGCTGCAGCTGGGGGAGCAGCAGATTCTTCAAATACAGGGAATAGTTTATTGCCTTCATTATCTGAACTACAGAACATTTGTATGCTCCATTTCAAAGAGACAGGCACTAAACCTGTTAGAAATCTAGTATTTTGAATATTCACTGCTCAGTGAAACCTTTCTAGTGCACTTCTCTGCTGCCCCAGGCAGGATATTGCAGCTCAATTCCCAAAGCCAGGTGAGCTCTGAGGACAGCTCAGCTTTAATCACAGCAGTTAATGCACCATGACTGGACCAGCAGCCTGACATTTGGCAAGTTTACTGAAACCTTCATAACAATGCATTATTACATTTGATATGCCTCCCCTCATTCATTATGGAAGCAGCCTTTAGGAATAGAAATTGAACTTTTGGAATTGATTAGACTGTTTTGAGCTTTAATAGCATGGATATTGTGTGGTCCTTCCTGGGTAGCTGCTGTTTCACAGATATGTCAAACTAATTTGGTGATCATAAACCCTTTATTTCTATAGAGCATAACATTTTCACCTCGTTAGGTTCAGGTCAGGAATACCACCTTGCATTTAATATTCATGTTAGACAGTTAAACTACCACTCCTAACCAAATAAAAAAGGTCCATTCTTAAAACCATAGTTCCATAAGCATGAGCCCCATTTCAAGTCTGATTTTATCACCATTTTTGCTTCACACTCTAAAAGACAAAGCAAAACACTTTCAGGAAAACCCAAGAGCTCAGAATCACAAAGCTTTTTGCTATAATACCAGTTCTGCCATTTCCATGTGCAATTACCTAAAGATAATTCACTTTTCTAAGTTATTTTGTGTGCAAGTACAAGAAAGTCAATGACTGTCAGTCTCACAAGGCCATAAAGAGAAATATTTCCACAAAACTCTCAGTACATGACGGCTTAAATGTCATGGTTAACAGCAATAGAACCAACTACTTCAGCACTGAAGGACTGCTGCTGTTCTAAAACAGTCAAGAATTTCTAACCCAGGCTGAGTAGATCACAGTTCAGAATAAGATAAAATTCAGAACTTCTGCACCACCAGCTTCACTATGCCTGCTAAGTAATCTCAGATACTTGGCTGTCAGTGTTGTTATTCTCTTGTTAGAATTTCTGCAGTATGATGTCATAGTTCCCCATTTTGTCCATGCACGTGTGCAAATAAGAATTTTAGTTCCTCAGATATGGTGTCACTGACACTTTCCAATTTTTTATTAAGGCTTTTTGAAAATTAAGCCCAAGTTAGAAGAAATACATTTATGGTTCAGGTTATCAAATGAGCTTTAATAATAAAATCAACATTAGCCAGTGTACAGTCTAACAGCCTAATGTAATATTTGTTGAAAGAGATAGAAAGCTCTCTGCCTTTGAAACTTAAACATGTATCCAAGTTTGATGACATATCTAAAATTGAACTTTTCGTCTTGAATAATTTGCTCTCTTCCAGTTCTATGATCCCCTCACTTCACAGCTTTTGTCTATCTTTCATTCCACTCCTCCTTTTACCAACTCTCACAAGCCAAGCTGCTGCAGACCACCAGTTCTCTCACCTAAAGACACAACCTTTTATTGCACAGCCAAGTTATCCACATCTGCTTGGTCACCACTTCCTAAAACACCCTCATACCTCATGCATTCGGGCTTACTAACATTCAATAACAGCACAAAAAAGCAGAAATACACCAGCACTTTATGGTCACATTGCAAATGTCTGGTGGGTCAAAGCCTCCTTGGATGGGGGAGAGGAAGTCATGTAGGAGAGGGAGTCCAGGCCATTAGGCTGTTTATTTAAAAAAAAAAACAAGATCCCTCCTAGTTAATCTTCTGCAACAAGAAACACATCTTTTGCTATTTTAAAAAAGGAAAAGTAGTGTAGTTACCCTTGCTAATACAGTTAAAGGCAACAGGAGATAGTTAAAAATAACACTTGAGCAACTCATTCTGTTTGCTGGAAACCACCTTCCCCATCAAACATGTACAGCCACGGTTGCACTGGCTTGCTGAGAGCTGGAAGTGCACGTCAATTTTCATCATGAGAAGTGAAGCAGAGACATCACCTCAAAAGGAGATTGGGTGTGAATCCTGTCCTGCCTGGGGTTACCAGCTGGCACACAAGTTATGGATGGAGCTTGTAGGAAAAGCCATTGGTACAACACTCACAGCTCGTTCTGCCCACAAACACTGAGCAGAGCAGCTGCTTCCCTCTCTCTTCACTCCAAAAATGAAAAAAACCAAACAGCTCACAACTTAACATCAAAAGGAAAAAAAAAAAACCACAAGGAAACAAACCCCAAACAATAAGAAAAACCACATCATCCTTTTGTCCCCTCTCAAAACAAAGCCAAACAAAAGAGAAAAGGAAACTAGAGAAGGTTAGGCAAAGAAAAACTATCTGTAAAATCCACCTATGGTAATGAGGGACAAGAAATCTCCATGGAAACCTAAGTCAGGCATACCTGTGTCCCCTCTGCACACAGAGCTTTCAGAGGGAGGCATCACCCACCGTGACAAAGTCTTTCCGACATTCCAGGTCCCAGAGGCACCAGCCCGTGCACCCTTTCACTGCTGTACCAGCAGTGAGAGTCTTTCCTCTACCGTGACACCACCAACTCTGAATTTGGAACCACACACGGTACCAGTGTGCTCACAGCTTCTTTTTTTGTTTTGCATACTCCAAAGTCACCATCACTAACAGGTTCAGGCAACAGCAAGGTGAGAAACTGCAAACAATTGACAAAGGGCAGTTTTCCAACTCCTGACTTTTCTTGCACTCAGGAAATTTATTTTGTTTGCGCTCTGCAAGATTGTGCAGGCCATGACACAATCATGGGCTAAAAGCAAATCTGTTTTGAAGATGCTTTTATTTTTCACACTGGTCCATGTGGAGGGTACATGCAGAAGTCAGAGCTTCAAAGAAAAAAAGAAACAAAAAAACACACAATTATGCCCAAGTTCTCTTTCTTCACTGCCAATTCTTCTTCAGAAATGCACAAGGACAAACAAGATAAGCCTGGATGGCTGGGGAAGCTGAAAGCATGACTCTCACTGTACAATCTCTTCTGTACACTCCCTGTTTTGTCTTGTTCCCTTCATTGTGTCCAAAACACCAGCCCATACTAACACTGGAATCCTTGAGCTGACAGGTTGTCACATGAAGAGCCTGGCAAAATAAATAGTACAGCAGGAAAAAAAACCCAACAAACCAAACAGCCTGAAATCAAATATAAATTAACCCCTGCAAACAAAGCACATCTCAAAACTGTCATTTCCATGCTGCCAATAGGCATTTTTTTAATTGTTAAAAATTTGTTACCAGCAAAGACTTTGAGACTGCCTCTAGCAAGTAGTGGCAAGTTGTGGAAGGGCTGTCAGGAAGCAACCAAAATACCCCAAAGAGGCACTTGAATCTGAACATCTCACTGTATTTGTATCTACCTCATATGGCTAACACAGAAACATACTCTAGAAAATATTTTGTGCCTTTTCACTTCCAAGGACACTTGAGCAGTTTATGGAAAGAAATACTGGGTTATCCTTTCTCAAAAGCATTTTGTTGAAATGTCATGTTCTTTAAATAGGAAGTTTCAGGGTATGTGTGAAGCTGGGGGGGTTTTTGTTTGTGTTTTAAATGACTTAGGCACTTACCAGATACAGGGAGGAGACCTGTGCTGATCAGTGACCACGGGCTGGTTCTCAATTCAGGAAGGATTAGGAATGTCACCACACCAGTGTAGTCTGGCCAGACCAGTTTCTCCATTTTGGAGACTGTAGGAAGACCATCCACCACCAATGTTTTCCTGCTGCTCCCAAAGCAATAAGAAATTTGACTAACCTTCACATAAGAGAGATGGCAGGAAAAAAATAGTCTTTGCATTAAAAGTTCTGCCTTGAAATACATGTTTTTAGTCTTCTAGAAAGTAAGGTTTTAAATTGGAAACACTGACATCTCTAACTGCAGCAATAACAAATAACATCAGTGTAATTTCTCTTGAAAGAAATTGCTCTGCTTTCTCATCCAGTTTCCAGCTTAAAACCTTTCATTGCTGAGGCTGTTGTCAATCTTATCTAGTGACCCATTTACCCAAAGCACAGAATTACAGAACACAATATTATGACAAGTACAGAGCTGGCTTTGACACTAATAACACTCCAGATTTTGTGGACTCAGATTGTTTTTACTGCTTGGTCAGAAAGGCCACCTTCCTTCCAATACAAAAAGTCAACAATCCACCTCACAGGTTTTGCAAATGAATTTGTCATGGCAATTAAGGGGAAGAATCTATCTAGCCATGATAAAAGGTGACTGACAACACCGTGCACTGCTACATTACAGAATAAGAGAGAGACCTTTAACACATTGTTCTGAACACTTAGGAAATCAAAAATACAGTCTGGAGAGCTACATTCTGTGACTTTCAATGAATCAGTGGTGCTTGCAATGCACACCTGACCTCTGAGGTAGAGGGGAACAAACCTCAGGCTGAACCAAGTCACTGCCAGTGATCTGGAACAGGGGGTGAAGGCTCTGTCTCACCTGGACTGACATCAGCTGACTTTACCCCAACACAGAACCAGGCAGCCCTGCAGGGAGTCCCCTCCCCAACAAGCTTTGGAAAATATGAGAACCCAAAATCCACTTGGAAGATGCCTGTGGTATCAGTTCTGGTTAAAAAAAAACACAGTGTGTCCAACTCCCCAGGATTCTCCTGGAGAACAGAGTGGCAGGGAACAGATGTGGAAAAGCTACCACATGGGCAATCTAAAGCCATGAGGGTCACAAAATCCACATTACTGTGAAAAATGGCCACTCCATTCTGCCTGGATACTGCTGCACAGGGTGGCTAAAAGAGGTCTCCTTGTTGTGGGCTTGAAGGATTTTTATTTTTTGTGGGTTTTGGGGAAGGTTTTGTTGTTAGTTGGTTTTGCAGACACAACTGCTACACACCCTGAGCCTCCCCTGTCCTTCACTTCTGCTGCCAGTGGGTTGGACAGGGTTTATTTTGTTCCAGTGTGTTGCAGTGGAATGCAATTCTTCCACTGTGCTGGCCCAGCTTAGTGTTTTCCCTGTAAGAGCCACCACATTCCCAAGAGGCTACAAAACAACAGCTTCCAGTGTGGCAGTGAGAATATTCAAATATCAGCTCTTTGTTTCCTGACACCAAATTTACTTCAAGTTACAAAAAGCATCCATGAACATACAGCTTGTCTGAACATATTTCCTGCCATCAAGTATATTAAAAAGCGTCCTAAACATGCAATTATTCCATATAACGCCCTATGGCCATATTATTTTGTAAAACATGCACACTCCCTCGAGTGGTTTTAGCTCTTAAAATCTATTTTTTAAATAATATCAGATTAGAAAGCAGCATTTGCCAGCAGATATTAACATACTCAAGCCCTGTTGAATTCACATTTTATCATCATCTTGTTGTTTACAAATTTTCCTGTCATTCATCACTGCAAATCATCAGCTGCACTTGTGGCTGAAGAAAACACTAACTCAGAAGGCAGAGATGAGTGCATATGCATTAATCAGAGATCATGATTTTTCTACCAGGAATGTTATGCTCTCAGACACCTATAATTAGACACATCCAGTACCTATAATCTTCTCAGATATTCAAAATATTATGGGGACTGCTCAGTGTGGGTAGGAATAGAGTGAATTAACAATATAAAGCAAAAATACATGTGAAGCAAAGTATTTTTAGACTTGGGCTATAAAAACACATTTCTGTTCCAGAATTTCTACAAAAAAAACAACTTACAAACAAATATTTCTGCAGAGAACACTGACAGCCTAAATAGTGAGACCTGATGTGTGAGCAGCATGAAATCCCTGGGCCTTCCCCAGAGTGGGGGGATGGAAGGAAGCAGAGGACAGGTCAGATTCCTTTTTATTCCATTTTTTAAAAAAACCTCAGTAATCTTTTAGTAAAAGGGAGAAGAATCATCAGTCTGAGACTTCCAACACTCTGTAGTGCTTTCAGCCATGCTCTGCACAGAAAGGAATAGCAGGGGAGACCATTCATCTCTGAGTGCTTCATGAAGATAAAGCATAAGCCACAACCACACATTTAGTAATCTACATAGTTTATTTTTTATTTTAATTATGTACATTTAATCTGGTCAAGCTAAACAGCCAATTTCCAACTGGGTTTCAGAGCACCCTTAAAGATCAGACCCTGACATCATTTTTCAATACAAAAAAACCAGTCGTTACCTCGAATTAACCAGTATTTTCAGGATTACCAGAATTTTAAAGGGTATATTTGCAGTTAAAAATTATTGAAAACAGCTTCTAATATTCAGCAGAAAAGATGTTTTAGAATTTAAAGAACAGAAGCACTGGCAGCACTTGCTGGATGAGCACAGGCAGCCAGATGCTGCTTCAGGTGGAATATAAAAATGAATGCAGATGTTGTCTGGAGCTGGGCCTGATGGCACAGGGGGCTGCAGAGACTCCATTTTGCTTTTCCACAGAAAATTGCTCAGAACAAACCAGCCCAGACACCCCAGAGAGCCTCAGCTCTCCCTACATGAGCCAAGAGCACTGAGGAAAAGAGAACAAGCAGCAGAACCCTGCAAGCCCACCTCGAGATCAGTGGCACAGCTCCTGTCCCTGTGGTTTGTGAGTCCAGCTTCACTTGGAGGTGACTTGAGACAGTGCAAGACAAAGTCAGTGACTATTGCAGGCCTGAGGAGAGCAGGAGATAATCAGTTTGTTTTGTGTGGGTTTTATCAGAGAGTCCTGGCTCAGCCCCTGACACCCGAGCTGACGTGAAATGAAATGTAAAACAGTTCATCCACCATCTCTGAAGCCATCCCTACTTATCTAAGCTGCATTGCAAAAACTTTACTTTTCATACTATTCTTCTACTCATCCCTCAACTGCCAGCATTTAGCATTCCTGCTTCTCAATCCATTCTTTACCCTCAAACCCTCACTACAATTCCTTTCCTTCCATTTTCAAGACTTGCTACCTTTCCCTGAATATTCTCCCTGAAGTGCAACATCCTTATCTCATATTTTCCTTTTCCCTCAGCTTGCTGCTGTCCCTGCTCCATTCTAAGTGCTCTCATTAAGAACTTCAGTGATCAGTTTCAAAAAGCCAATTCCCAAGCCACAACATACCCATCAAACCAGTCCTGCTTTACTTACAAACACTCTGTACCACCATCAAATATTATAGCCTGTGATACATTTCCTGTGATTATCCACAGGAAGACATGGAATAATATTCCAATCATTTATTTAAACAGAAATAATGATTTCTTTTCCCTAGAAACTAGAGCTTACTTCAAAGAAAAGCCTCTCCTGCTATAAAAGGGAACCAGGAAAACTTGGATCTTTGTAGAGAATCTCTCCAAGCTCCTAGTAAGGCTTCTCAGGTGGTTGAAACACCTCTGAATGAATTATTTTTCCCTTCTAATGATAATTTTCCCAGAACTTACTCCCTTGGAAGTTTACTGCTCCAGGCCAAGACTTCTCCTTCCTTCTGAGCAGAGCCAAGCAAACCCTAAATAGGCACAAAATCCCAACAATTCAGCACTTTAGTGGCTGCCGGCATCTTTATTCTGCTGGATCTGGGACCACAGGTGCCTTGAGTTTGCTGTTCCACCTGTATTTGTCATCACAGGTCCCTTGAGTCTACAATTTTTAAATTCATCTGGTACTGGCATTGTTCCAGAACAGGAGCCTTGGTGTTTTTATTCTCTAAGTTATTAAAGCCAGTTGTTTCCCAGTTATGAAAACACACACAGCTGCCCAAATTCTGAAGCAAGAGTTTTTAATTTTCTAAAGGGTAGCCCAGCAGAAGGATCTGCAGCTAATTAACATTACATGAGGTCTCATTCCCCTCAGCAGCCCCTGGAAAATAGAAACAAATCCTGAGGGTCCAGGACACCTTAAACATAACCAGGCTCCTGGGGACCACCCAGAACACCTCCTTTGTATTTATATGTCAAATAAAACATATTTATATCTATTTTTAGCTGCAAGCCCTCATGCCAAGGGCCTCCCACCACCCAAATTCCAGGGACTGAGATGAAGTTTCCTCATCCCCTCCTGGTGCCAAAGGGGCCATGCTTGAGCACAAGTGACCACAGACTTACCAAGGGTCATGGGGCTGTGGCAAAATGTGGAATATGTAAAAATTTTCTTAGGAAAGGATGCTTTTGATGTTTGATAATTAGATCTTTTCAAGCCTAATCAACAGATTATGCATTAGAAAAAAATAACCAAATTACCAGTTGGTGGAATTGCCTTGTTAAGTTTAGGGCTTATCATGTTTCAATGATCTCAGGTTTAGGGGGAGGATGGGTCCCCACCGATAATGGACACAAAGAATGCAGAATTTTTGGGCCATCTGGCAGAACCCAACTCAGCAACTGTGCTGGAATCAGCTCTGACATCTCCCTATGCCCCACAGGGCAGAGCTGCAAGGGGGTTCCTCCTGCAAAACCCACACAGGAGGCAGCTGCTGGTTTCTCCAAGCATGAAGGTGACCTCTGGAGAAGGATTTTCTCACCTTCTTTTCAGCTGAGGGTCAAGCTGGGGTGTCCCCTGCCTCGAGCTGAGGGACAGCAGAGCTGTGGCCAAGGGACTTGGCCATAAATGTGTTCTGCCTTTAGATCAAGAGAACTTCATCACTTCACAACACTGATGGAGAGCCCAGAAGTTAAAGCACTGGCAAGGAGAAGACCTGAATGTCATTACAACAATAAGGACAATATTAATCAGCATTTCAATTAGTTAAATATAATCCTTGGTTACTCTCCCATGTGGCAGCTTGGGGTACAGGACAGAGCAACCCCAGCCTCCCCAGCCCCCTGGTGCTGCTCAGCCCTTGAGAGAAGCCATCAAACCTCACTCCTCCCACGACTGTTTTCAGTAAAAGCCTCTAAAACTCCACTCAAAGCTTGTCAAACAGGCTGTAGCTGGTGCAAATGAAAACTCGAGATGAATTTAATACTGTACCTATTCAGCCCTAAAATACAGGGCCGATCAGCAGCAATAGCACATTATTTGAGGTATATGATTTCCAGCAGATTGGGTTTTTAGCCTGTCAAGATCACTCCAACCATCTGAATCCTGCAAGTTCTCTAAAGGGACAAGGTATCTGAAAACATCTCCTCCCTCCCCCTCCCTGTCTTTCCTCTAAGCTCTGAAAAAAACACCCCTGCTATCATTTCCCTGCATTTAAATCCACCCAACTCTTCTTTGCCATTATAACTTTTGGTTTAGAGGGATGTGACCAGACAGGAGAAGTGAGGAGCTGCCGTGGGGTTGTGGGGCTCCAGGAGAAAGGGGGGGCAGGTTCCCCCCCCATTTTGTTCCCTGGCTTTATATTTTCTACAGGCTGATTTTTACCCTCAAACCTCATGCATTGCTCTTTCTTTTCAGGATAAACTTTTCAGGCATGTGGTGGTCGAGACCAGAGGTGCTCACCCACTGACCTGCTAAACTGGGCAGCTGGAAATGCAATTTCTGCTACTTTTCTCATTGGATGCAGTTTAATCATAGATGTTTCCAGCTGAAAGGAAATATTCCAACACCCAGTGTTTGAGACAGCCATGAGAAATATCACAATTTAGTAACAATGACCCTCTGAGCACCTGCTGGTTTTGGATGTGGGCATACAGGAATAATTTCAACTGAAATATTGGAGAAAGAACCAGTTTCAATGAATTCCCTAATACAAATGATGACCTCTCATTTGGAACTGGGATTTCAGCTTGCAGACCTTTGTCTGCAGCAGGGTGGGAGCTGCTGGAGCTCTGGCTCCTGGAGAGGGGGACCCTAGCTGGGACATGTCCCCCCTGCAGCCTCTGGAGCTGTGAGTCACTGCAGGAGCTAGTGGGCACACAGGAGCCATCCCACAGCCCTGCCCTGCTGGCATCAACGCTGGCACCCTCTGGAATTGTTCCCAGGATTCACTCTCCTTCCCTGGCAGGTCTGTTTTTCATGGCTTTGAAACAACCAAAGGTCCATTTGGCTCAGGATGCTCAGGAGCCTGGAAGGGCCCAGAGGGGATGGAGGGGATGTGTCCTCCTGAGGCTGGACACTCCCTGTCCCTCCTGGCCTCCCTTCCTGCAATTTGACCCCCATCCCAGTGGCACCTGCACCCCAAGGGCAGCCTGCAAGCCTTGGGGCAAGGCTCTTGCACAGATCACCATGTCTGTCCCAAGGCTCTTTGCAATTTGTTTCTCCCAAATTTTTTCCACAGGGAGCCCACCCTGCAAACTCCTTCCTGGCCAGGAGCTCCCTCTGGCACTCAGAGAGGAGCACGTGCCTGTGTCTGGCTCCTCAGTGCCATGTCCACAGGAATGAGCTCCCTCCAAGACACAGGGGGATGTCTTATTCAAAAACAAGCAAAAAAAAGTCCCAAAAGATGGATTTATAGGTGTATGTTTTTGGAGACATTCCCCCTATTTTCCTCCTGCAGCCTGCAGAGGTTCACAGAGCTGAGCCAGGTGGGATCTCCCAGCTCTTCCCTTCCTCAGCTCCATTTCTCTTCCACCCTGTTCATCTCTAGTCCCATTTTCAAACAATACTCCAATAACAACCGGTCTGCATTTGTTTCTTTTTTCCTTCTGTGTCATTTCTCCATCCAGCTTACAATTTTGGCAGCAATTTAACAGCCTTTACAAATTACATTCCTATCTTTTTCACTGTTATTGTTAGAGGAGGAAGTCCCATTTTTCACTGTGATCCTTCAGGTTTCTGCTGTCACTGTATTTAAGACTTTTTTTTTTTTTTTTGTCCTTAGCTTTTATTTTCTTATCCCTCAAGGGCAGCCTTGGAAATTCAAAGCTGTTCCCTGCCTATCAGCGGATCTGGTATTCTCTTTTGGCAGTTCCACAGTGACTGTCTCTCTTCCTTCCAACCTTCCACCTAAATGACACCTTTTCTCAATAAATTACCCTTTGTCTCTCGGAGTGATGGTTCCATTTGTGACAGTTTGGATGTGTAATAGTTGCATCCCAGTGGATACCTCCAGGACCGTCACCTAACAGGCCAATACAAACCTGCTGGTGCAGAAAATAAAGAGATTTATGTATTTTGGGCTTTGTTCTCCCCCTGGTAGTCGAGCTGTGCTCTGCATTTTTAAAGACTCAGTTTAAAGGTATGGTTGCTCATTGCCAAAAAAAACCCTCTCCTGGATTGGAGGGGTGGCTGAACTCATGGCAGAATTCCCTTTTTTGCAACATGACATCCCTTGAGATCCCTGGAAAATGCCTCAGAGCAGCAAAACCTACCCAGCCATGCCTCTGACACTGGTGCAGGGCTTCATGGATTGTTTATGCTACAGAGGAAACATTGATTTTTGCAAACATTTCCTAACAATAACAGCAGGGATCGATATGTGATGCTGCTGCTCGTGGTTTTGCTAACAGAGGATAAATGTGTGGAGCTTTGAGATGTCCCTTGGCTCCCTGCAGGAAAGGAGGGCTCCTGGGGGGGGGACACTCACACCCAGTGCTGGAGGAGGGGTGCAGCAGATAAATCTTGAGAAATTTGGATGCTCACACCTTCCTCCCATCAGATGACAATGGAGATATCCAAGCCCATGGCTGGCAGCAACACCATCCTCCCTGGCTCCTGCAAGCTGCCCAAAAGCAACAGATTGAACATTTTTATAGAAGTTGTCAAGATCCAGACCTTGGCTTTAGCAGCCTGGGACTTTCTTCTCGCAGCCCTGCACCTTCTGTCTCCTTTCCAAACATCAGACAAGCCAAACATTATTTTCCACTCCCAGCATCTGGCACAGGGCTCTGGGCAAGCCTCTCAGCCTGTCGCTGGTGAGATAAATGAGCCTGTTTCAGCGGCCGACTTCATAAAAGTATATGAAAAGTAGTTAACAAAAGGGTACTTCACAAAGAGGGGAATGCAAATGCAACCTCCTAGATAACTAATTAACTGAAGGAGACAGACAAAGGGGAAGCAGCTTCCCATCTGTGGAAAGAGATGTCATTTTGTAGAGGCTCTAATGAGTTCTGCCCTGTCCTGCAGCCGTTCAGTTGTGCACTCACAGGCTGCTCCTGCTCCACAGCTCCCCAGGCTCTCCAGGTGAAAAGGGGGAAAAAATCTGGGGGAAAAGCTGGTTCACCTTGCTAAAGTCCCCACAAGGGTTGTGTTTTCAGCAGGGACCCAAGCAGCAATCAAAGCTGGGGTTGTTTTTTGGAGGTGGCCTGTGCAGCCATGCAGAGCCATCCAGAGCCACCCAGCACTGGCCACAAGGAGACCACAGAATCACAGAACTACTCAGGCTGGAAAAGACCTCGAAGATCATTGAGTCCAACAATTAATCCAGCACTGCCAGCTCCACCATTATACCCAGCTCTTCCATGGAGAGGGATTTCTTTCAGGTTGCTGTGGATGCCCCAGCCCTGGAAGAGCCCCAAGGTCGGTTTGGAGAGGGCTTGGAGCCACCTGGTCTAGTCCTGCCCAAGGTGTCCCTGCCCGTGGCAGGGGGGGTTGAACTCAATAATCTTTATATTCCCTTCCAACCCAAATCATTGTCTGATTTCCCTCTCTCCTTAAAGCTTTTCAGCCAATTTTGGCCATGAGCATTAGGTTTTGCTTTGGGCTGTACCCCTGCTTGGGACTAAGGCATAGCTCACACGGATGTGCTCTCCAGGGAATGTGGCACCTGGAGGGAGCACTCTGGGGTCCATCCCCACTGTGCCACCACCTCCATCTGCCCCTTTCAAGCTGTTCTCTGGCACCATCCAGCTTTTCTTTTGCTCCTTGGCCTGCCAGGCTCCCTTTGCAGCCCCCAGGCTGCACGAGCTCGTCAGGGTTAAGGCTGAATGGGGTGTGCCATGGGAATTATTTACCACTGGGACCTCAGTCAAGTGTTTGATTCCATGCCCTTTTCCAAAGACATTTGTACTTGAAAAAAACTGAAGACTGATGAGCTCCCTGCTAACAGACATGACTCAGAGGAGTGGTGGGCACACACCATTTAAGTGAGAAGTGTCTTCTGCAGTGTGGGCGAGGAGGGGAGAGGGGCTGCTGACAAAGTGGGTTTTGCAGGGAAAAAGACCCAAATAGCTTCAGTTTGTGCTGCCAACAGCTTTGCTACAGCAGGAGCTCAGATCACTGATGGGAGAGCCCACTGGTGAAACTGCTCCGGGGGGCTTGGCCAAGGTCTGATGTGCCCTGGTCCCAACCACCAGAGCAGATCTGGCACTCAGTGCATGGAGCAAATCCATGCCTGAAACATGGAGCAGGACAATGCTGGGGTACCAAAGGCCACTGTGTCCCTCATGGTTCTGTCCTGCCCCTGTGAATGCCAGGAACTTGCTCAGCAAGAAGTTCATGGACATTGCCAATTCCCTGGAGCTGGCTTTGGACACCACGTGCCTTTGCCAGGCATTAACTGTGACCTGCCTGGTGCATAGGCTTGTGCAAGGAGCACCAGGAGCACAGATATGTGGGGGATGCCCAAGTCCCTGTGCCAACCACAGCAGGTCTCTGTGGGGACATTGTAGGGGATGGGAAGTTTACAGGTAAAAGTTGATAATTGAGTCATCCCTTCTCAACACATCATTTCCCACCTGCATCCAGCAGTGGCATCACTGGAAATTACCTGACTGGGCATTGTCAGCAGCCAGGAGATGCTGTGCAGAGGGAGGGGGGGCAGAAATAAAGTTTATAGGGATACAAGCCTTGAACTTTCTCCGGACTGACTTCGAGTGCGTTACCGGAATGGGGGGATCGGCTGCCAAGCGGAGGCATTTGGAAATCCTCCCAGCTCTTTCCCAAAGTGGATGAGGAGGAGGAGGAGCTGCCTGAGCTGAGCTGGGTTCCTCCAACCCCTGTGAGGCCCCTGAGGGACTGGCTGGGAGAGGGGACCTGTGGGACCCGGATGGCTGGGACAGGAACGGTGACTTTGCACAATGCTGTGCCTCAGTGACTCGTGACACTGCAGCAGCTGGCACAGGCTCTCTGGAGCTGCCTGCACACGGGTATTATTAGACCTGATGGTTTTATTTCTGCTCCAGCCAAAGTTCAGCTGGTGCAGTTTGAGCTCTGATGCTGTGGTGGGCGCTGGATGCATCCTGTCCCTCCAGAAACACTTGGTGCTGACAGTCACCATGTCCCCTGCTTGCCACCACCCAGCTATGCAGCTTCCTACAGCAGGGTATTTCCTAATCCTCCTTTTGTTATCACCAGAAAATAAGAAAAGCAATGACCATAAATGATACTAAGCCAGGGCAGGCAGGGCACCAGCTCTGCCAGATGATATAACCCTCCTTATTTACATTCCCTAGGGAAATTTCCTCCCCACTTTGCAGAGATTGAGCTCTCAGAAATCCCTTTGCTACTCTCCTACCAGGGAGGTTGGGAGGAGTGAAATAAGAGCCTACAGATCATCTGTATCAAGCTGCAGCACATCCCTCCACTCCTCCGGGGTCAAGCACCATCTTCCCCTGGCCTGGCCTGGCCTGGGCTTGCAGAGGAGGAAAGCAGGGAAGAAACAGGGCCAGGAATTGGCAAGGGGAAGCAGCTGGGCAAAGTGGGCACTGCTAGGAGCCCAGAGAGACAGGGGATCCTTCTGTGCCATCCCAGAATCTGTTGGGATGGAGGGCATTTATCTGAGCCACTGAGCTGCAATTCCTGGCAGCACAGAGCTGGCTCCTTGGAGCTGCTCAAAACTTCTCCCAGAGCAGCACTGAGCCTGCGCCCTGGGCTTGGCTTGGGAGGAGAAATGGAAACAGAGGGAAAGTCATTAAGAGCTCTTCCATTAACACCCTTGCTGCCAGGCCCAGGGAGGCTGGGTTTTGTCAGATCGTGTTATCACCATGACTTCGCTGTTTCCGAACCTTGAAGAGATTCTTCCCAAAAGCACAACCGCCCCCTCACCCTTTCAATCCTCAGCTATTTTTATTTCACTCCTTGAGATAAAGCTACATGTGTGGGGGAGGTATTTACACACACATGAGAAAGTATCAATGCACATAAAAATAACCTGATGATTTGAGAAAGACATTTCACTTCCACAGAGCTCTCTGTTCCCTGTTCCTTTATAAACAGAAAATGCTGGAGTTATTGAGGCTTGTGGGAGGTTCAGCGTTGCTCTCAGTGTGGATTCAGAGAACATTCTCTCTGCTCATGCACAGGGTCTGCAGCTGGGGGGGGAAACAGGCACTGGGTATGCGCTAAAGAGGGGAAAAAAGTGAGATTTTTATGTTCTTAAGAAGTTTGTGTGTTGCTGTGAAACAGATACAGCAGAGATGAATTCCTACAGAAACCCTCCCATATTCTTATTTAATTCATGACACATTTCCAGATGTGTAAGTGCTTGCCTTCACATTGCTTTCATCTTTGAAATACCTTTTCTAAGGGAACAAGGGAGGAGAAAGATAAGCACCCAGTGCCTCCAGCTACAAGCTGATGCTGCCTGCTCTGTGAGCCCAGCTGTGCCCAGATGTGGGGGCAATGCAGCATCTGCCTGCCCATGGGGTGAGCAGCCCAGGGGCTCACATGCCTGCTGCACACCCCATGGGATGCATTTAGCATCTACTGATCCCCAAATTTGGGATCCATTGGGCAAGACCACCCTCTGAGCAGCACAAGGAAGGCAGTGAGCTCACACAGCGAGGCAGGCAGGCCCAGCCCGGCTCAGGGAAGCATCTGTGCCAAAAAACAAAATGAGAAGGCTCCTGAGCCCTGGGGCCGTGCTCTCGGTGTCCCTACAAGCCACAGCATGCCAGGACATCAGACAGAGCAGCACAGAACATCCTGGCCGGGCTGTGCTGGGCTGGCTCTGCCAGCCTTGCCGTGACTCTCTTTGGAACAGGCTGCCACAAGCAGCATCCTTGGGGACAAGTGACAGCCTCGCTGCAGCAACAGCGCTCCACCACATGGTATTACTGTTATTATCTGCGTTTGCGGGTAGAATACATAACACGCCAGGCCCCCCTCTTCCAAAGTAACCTGGCGTTGGGAGCAATTTGGAGCAAAGACTGGGATATTTGCTGAGCATCCCACGCTGTGATAAACGAGGCAGCGCTGTGTCCTGCCTGCGAGCAGCACACCCCTGAGCCGCGGGACGGCTCCAAATCGCTCCGTAATTGCAGGAAGAGATAACAGGAAAAGGCAGCGCTCCGGCAGAGCCTGCCCGGCCAAGGTTGTTTAAAAATACCCAGTCCCGGCCCCCGTGGTTTCTGCAGCTCTGCTGGGAGTCGGGAAGCCCACGCTGGTGATGAGCAGGTGCTCCCTGCAGGCTCAGCCCTTTAAAAAAGCTGCTGGGATCTTGCCCAGGGTCTCTTCTCCCAAAATCTAAGCCAGATCCCAGCTGGGAAGCGCTCTAAAAAACCTCAACCACATGCCCTGGCAGTGACCTCCTTTTGGTGTTGAGCACAAAGCCACCTCACCACCCATGGGAACATCACCCTGCCTGCTCATGAACCCATGCGTGGGATGAATCCAACAGCACTGGAAAGAATTTTAAAAGGAGTTTGTAAAAATAGCTTGCCCGGAGATGGGCTGGAGGTGTAATATCCGAGGGAGACCGGCCTGGATGGGGCTCGGAGCTGCAGCTGCTGCCCAGCTGTGGTGAAGGTGCTGCCCATCCATCCCTGAGGCTCCCCACGCCTCTGTGCCCACCAGCACAAGCAGGGAGGCAGGCATGGACAGGGAATTCCCGGGAATGCCAGCACATTCCCCCGGGAGGAACACAGCCCAGGCTGGAATATTTGCTGCTATTGCTCACGGTGTCCCCTGAGCCCATCCCTGGGAAGTGGGACCCGTCCGAGGGGACAAACCAGCCCGCACGCCTTTCCTGGGCCGTGACTCACGCAGCTTAAGTAAACAGCCAGGTAAACAGGCTCGTTTTACTTTCAAAACAAAAACAAGGAGCCGCAAAGCCCAGCTCTCCTCCTTGGTAAGGACGATGTGTAATCATTGGCATTTGTCCTCCGGGCGCTTCCGAGAGGTGCCAGCGCTTTCAAGCCTGGCAGCCGCTGCGACACCAAGTGACATATTTAGCTCAGGAGTGAAAATGCTGCTCGCCTGGGAATGCCAAGGAGCAGGAAAAACAAAAAGCACCTGCGAGGGAAATGACGGCTGCTGGGGAGGCTCTGAAACCTCACCTCAGCCTGTCCCCAAGGCAGAACAGCTCTGGGCATGGCTGGATTTAGGGGGGTTTATAGCCAAATGCTCTATTCGTGCATTTGAGGGTCTCTGCATCCTGCAGGAGGTGGCTTTCCAAGGAGAAATGCAGCTCCAGACGTGGCATTGCAACCCCTGAGGCTGAGCCCTGACACCCAAGGTTTGCCTATGGCTCCTTTGGTAGAAATGGGTCTGGGCAACCCCTCCAGAAATTCCTGTCCCAAAAAGGCACTGTCCCAGGGAGAGGGTGTGGAGGAGCCCTGACCTGACCTCGCTGCATTTGGGATCTCTGGGTGTTAAATGCCCTCAGATGAAGCCATTTCCCAAGCCATGTGCTGGAAGGATCTCACTGTTTCATGGCTCCTCTTATGTCATTTCAGTAGCAGGTGGTGGAAGTGGGGGGAGGAAAAACCTATAAAATGTTTAACATCCCTTTAGCTTCGATTTATCTGAAGAGAATTCAAACAGCACAATTTCCTCCCGCCATCTGGGTGCCACTTTAAAAGACGTTTTCTCACATCATTGCAATTTCAGAAAATCTTGTTGTACTTCTATGGAAATGCGAGATGCTTCCCCTAAATTGTGCATCAGCATGAAGCTTTTTAAACCTCAACAGCAGCTATGATATATTTTGACAGCTCCCAGACGGCTCCTGAGAGAATTTCTCTGTTCCAACACAACCCGTGCAGGGGGGCCCAGCTTTGGGAGCTGCAGTCCTACAAGGCAAAGCTCTCTGCTTGGTTTTGTACCAATTTCTGCTTGGTTTTGCCTTGTTTTGCTTCAGTACTGTGAAGAAGTTTCCCTTGCAGATCTTGCCTGAACACTTGGAGCTGCAGGCTGCACACGTGTTCATGATGTGTATTTCCCACTCATGCACCCCAAAATAGCTTAGAAACACATTGAACTTCTCCAAAACCTTAGAGACATCTCAAAGGTCCTGAAAAACATCCTGCAATGGGAAGTCTGGAAGAGGAAAAAAGGCTCCAGTGATGTCCCTGCTGCTCTCAGCCTTTCCTAAATACCCCAAACAACTGCAGGGAGAGCTTTTCTGTGCACACAGCCCCAAAAATCCAGCTCCACAGGAGAGGGAAGGCATTTTCTTCAGCACCCCACTCCCAGGGGAGACTCCCAGCCCCCAGCCAGGTGAGACAGACACCCCAGGCCCCAGCTGTCAGCCTTGGCTTTGCTGAGCTCCCTGAGCCCTACCAGCCACCTCTGAAAGCATCCAAACCCAAACACTGATTCGCAGCCAGAGGAAGTGCCCCAAGAATGAATCAAAGGGTTAACACAGGCCAGGAGTGTTGGGTGTCAGTCATCTTGAGTTCAATAATCACATTAACACAGCAGGAATAACTCTGGAGCAGCCAGCTCAGCCAGGGGATGAGCTGTGATGGGACAGGGGGTGACTTCCCACTCTGCTGCACAGGGAGAAGCCACAGGGCTCAGAGCTGGGGTGAAACCAGGACAGGGGGGTCCAAAGAGGCCCCAGCATGGAATTACCACAGCACTGCTCATCCCAACACATCCCCACTGCTGCCTGTGTCCCACAGCCCCAGCAATGGGACAGCCCCAGGATGGAGGAGTCACTCTCTTCCACTGGGACACACTGGGAAGGGACAGACAGGCATTTGATAATTGTAGAGATTTTGGTTCTAAATCCAGAAGGTTTGCTTAGTTTTGAAGATAATAGATTTTTCCCATATGGCTCCAGCATGGCAAAGAAATGTCCCAAAAGAAAAGCTGGAGCTGCCACAGACAAGTAAAGCTTTTGTCATCAAAAACCTCCAGATTTTGGAGGGGTCTGTAGCTCATCTAGGGCATGGACTAAACCTGGGTTTGGTAAACCCAGGACCAGGTCTAAACCGGGCAAATCAAACCTGGATGGATCTAAACCATGATCCAGTCCCATCTTAGAGCAAGAAGCCCTGCCTTGAGCAATTTCTGCCATGCACAGTTCAGGGAAATCAGGGACATTTCCATGGAGAAATGAGTTGTCTCTGTGGGACCAAAAAACTCATATCACAAGAGCCACAGTTTCCCCGATGACACCTTGAAACCAGGATTCATCTTTCAGGTTTGCCCCAATGCCATAGACAGCAGCTCTGGGGACTCAGGTGGATGCTGGTTCTGTGGTGCTGTTCCCAAACCTGGCTCCAGCAGCAGGAGCCCCTTGCAGCTAGCTGGGAGGAGTTGAAATGCTGAGCACGCCTTCCCAACGTTCACCCTGATTTTCAGAAATTGCATTAAATCAGTATTGCTGCAAATTGCCCTCTTTTTTTGGCTCCAGCTTGATGTAAAAAGGAAAACAAATGGAGTTTTAAAATGCAGCTAATCAAGGAGTTAAAGAGAGGTTAATCCTAATGGATTAATCAGCTCGCAGGAGGATGGGAAGGAGGCTCGGGTGAGAAGGAGCAGAGAAGCAGCCAAGCCTGGTTCCTCCTCCCAGGGGTGATGGAAAGGTTCAGAGAGAGTGTGGAGACAGTGGTGATATTCCTTCTTCCACCTGGCTGCATCCAGCATGGGAACCACAGAGGAATAATGTGTCCTGAACTTAGGTATATCCTTCCTGAGAAAACAGAGCCCTCAATGCATCTGTCATCATCCCCTGAGGAAAAGGGTGAGGAGTGTTTGACATCACCACCCTCACCTACAGGAACCAAGAGGTGACAAAAGCCGGGATGCAGGGAGGCCCTGACTGGTGTTAACCCCCCTGCAAAACTCCAGGTGGGATTGAGGAAGGGGTTTTGAACAGAGCAGAGCCATCCCAAGGCTTTCAAGTACTGTCTGCACCCACCAGGGCTGCCCTGACTCCTGCAGGGTCCAGCTCATGGCTCCTGCCACCAAATCCAAACATCTTCCTGCCCAAACCATCAGCATCTGCCTCCCAGCACAGCCAGGCATTGTCCATGGGATGAAGCCTCTTTCTTGCTAATTGGGCTTAGGCATAAGAAGGGCTTGAACATCGTTAGTGACAGTGCAAGCAAGGAGGTTTAAAGAAGGTTATTAATGATATACACCCTGTATACAACAGCATAATCACCAAAAAAAATATTAGATCCATTAAGACCATTATCAAGGCCTGGAGCTAATCATTTAAGCTTAATGAAACCTATACATTTCTCCAGCACTGGCAGCAGTGCTCATCCCTCAGAGGGAGGTGGCAGCCAGGGAAGGCTGGAGCTGTGCTGTCCCTGCAGCTTCACTGCTGCCCCAGTGCCCTGCTGGCTCTGGGCTCTGTGTTCCCCAGAGCTGAGCCCCCTTCCAGGTGCTTTCACTCCAGAGAGTGAATTCACTCCAAACCTTTTGCTTTGGCAGTTCAAAGACCTTCTGGTCAATGAGCACAGAATGGTTTGGATGGGCAAGGACCTTGAAGACCATCTCATTCCATGGGCAGGAATCTTCCACCAGGCTCAGAGCCCATCCAGCCTGGCAGGGCACTCCTCCCACACCTCCCTCCTCTCCCTTGTTTTGAGCAGTCTTTGGAGAGCGGAGGAGAAATGATTTGGAGCCAAGGCGCTGCAATGATCTCACTGCTAATTATGCAGAGAAGTCATTTTGCTGTGGCTGTGGTGATGAAGTGATATGAGAGGAGCAAAACCCCACAGCCACTCTGTGCATGGCAAATTAAACAGAAATAAAACCCAAAGTGAGCAAACCCAGTGCCTCAACCCCTGTGAGCCACTGTGGGTGCTGTGCTACCCCCAAACCCACTGCAATTAGGGACAGGAAGATCAGGCAATTAGGGACACAATTAACACAATTCAAAATGCCATCAGCTCCACTCTCCTCTTTGTCCATGTCTGTTTTCCACCCTGGTCCCAGCAGCAGGATCATTGTTGCAGCAGGACTCACCATCATTTTAAAGGGGAGCTGGGGATTAGCAGCATCCTTATTAAAACCACTCACTCACACCTCATTTTACCTTCCCACTGGAGATGATTTAGCTTGATTTATTCTAATTAGTTGTAATTTATTGTTTTAATGAGCTCTTCTGCAGGCTTTTTGTGCTTCATAACCACCCTCCTTGGCTGCTATAATGCATTTCAAGGAGGTCTTTTTTTAATAAGGAGAGGTTTCCAAGGCTGCCTCACATAGGGAGGTTTTGTTGGAGTATGAAAGAATCAAAATTAAGCCAAAATTTTCCTCTCCTCCAGGATGGGTTTGCTGGGGAGCATCTGGCTGGGAACAGGAGGCTGCACTTCAGCACCTCACTCACATGGCAAGAGAGCCCTTAATTAACAGCAGTGTTACAACTGGGTTAAAGACAGGCAAAAGAAAACAAACAGGAGAAAAATCTCCTTCATCCAGCTGCAGCTCTGGAGCAGGAGTTTGGTCCTGGAAGGTGCTGCTCCCCAGAGGCAGCTGCAATTCCATGGGTGGGTCAGGGATGCTCAACGCCAGGGTCACCCACACTGCCCACCCAGGAGGGTCTGTGCTGCTGGGGGGGTCACAGAGCCTCAGAGCCCAGCCAGGCCCCTCCTGGCATGGGCACAGGCAGAAGCATCCAGAACACAATGCCATGACCAGCATTGCTTTACCCACAAAGATCTCTCCTCCCCTTCCCTCTGCTGGGATGGGTGAAGCTGCAGGAACTCCTTGATCAGCTCCCAGGGGTGGCTGGGCCATTTCATGGCTTTCCAGCCTTTAATTTGGAAGGGAGAGAAAGGCCCTCTGGTCAGCCAGGTGAGGTATTTCTGTGACACTGGGTTCTTCCATTAGAAAAATAAAGTAAGTTTTTGCTTCTCTGTCCCCATGACTGTCACGTGGAAAAGTGTTCCCTTTGGAGACATCCAAAATAAAGCAGATGAGATTGGCTTTACAGGTAGAGACAAAAACTCCATGTAAGCAAAACCTCCAAAGGAGGAGAAACTCCCAAAGAGAAACATGAAAACCCCCAAATGGCTTCAGCTACAGCAGAGAAACACCTGGGTGGTTACAGGATATTTTCTCTGGGAAAAGGGTCTGGCTTGTACTGAAGCAGAGATTTGTGTGAGAAATAGTGAGAAACCCTTGGGGAGCCAGGGATGCTCTGGAGGGCTCTGGGAAGGAAAAACTCCTGTAAGTGTTACAGCAAATCCCCTGTGCAAGCCCAGATGGAATCACTGCAGGAGTGGGAACAGCTCCAAGCGAGAGCCTGGAGAGCTGCACGTGTGCTGGGGGCCAGGGGAGCTCTGCAACCCCAGGGACTGAGGAGGAGGATGCTGGAGGAAGTCAGGCTGAGCTCCTGCATGTGCAGAGGCTCCCAGAGGGGCTGGAAAACACAAACAACCCCATGAAACAACAAAGGGGTTTCTGTGGGCACCCACAGCATGCTCCAACAGGAAGATCCAGCAGGGAACAATGAGGGACATCAAGGGCATCCCTGCAGGGCGAGTCAGCAAGGGTGTCCCAATCCATGGGCACGAGTTAGTGAGAGTGATGCTCCCCAGAGCAGGGATGGCCACAGCTCTGGGAGCTGCTGTGCCAGCCACTGCCACAGCTCTGCCCAGCCACCACCTGATCCTGCCACAGGGGTCGGGCACTTGGAAAACTGGATGAGCCCTGTTCTTCTAGGAGAAGAGATCGGGTCTCTGGAGGTGCCTGGTGGATCTGGACAGCTCTGGAGCTTCTTGTGGATTATTTACTCAGCTCCACATGCTGCCAACCAAAATAAATCAATGCAGCTCTTGCTTCCATTTTAGGAAAATAAATCCTCTGGGACAGGCTGGGAGCTGGTGCCCTGCTGGGAGCCACGTGCTCCCCATCCCAGCCCTGGTGGGATGTAAATGGGACTCAGAACCCCTTGGCCCCACTCACTACCCCATGTCCCTGCCTTGCAGGGGCAGGTGGTGCTCCACAGCCTCCTTGGCAGCTTGGGACAGACAGCAGGACACAGCCAGGAGATTTACTGAGCCACCGAGCTGCCTGGAGAGCTCTCCCATGGCTTGGGTGACCTTATCCTTATCTCCTCACGTCCTTCAGCCCTCACAGCAGCCAGTTGGAGCAGCAGGTCCTCCAAGGGCAGTTTCCCATGATGTAGCCCCTTATCTCATGGTGCTGAGCCCTCTCCATCAGCCCATTCCAGCTCTGTGTTGGCAGCACTGGGAATCACCTGCTTGTGCTGCAGGAGGGATCACCAACAATTTTTTCCAAAACAAAAAAGCTGCATGGACCACCCACATTTGCCTCCAGCTGCCCAGGAGAGCTTTGCTGGGACTCAGAGGTGAGCTGGCAAGCTCATGGTCCTGAGATGCATCAGAAGTGCTGGATTTCCACCTCAGCCCCAAATCCCTCTCCTGGAACAGGCACACTCCTTTCTCCTGCCCCATCAGTGCCAATTACAAATTGCCCAGCATTCAACTGCTTAATCCCACCAGCTCTTTCAGATGTGGTTGTGTATTTGATCAGAACTGGCTTCTTAAAAAGAAAAAAATTAAAATCTTCCAAGTTCCTGCTCCTGTCTCCTCCCATCCAGGATGCTGTGTTGGCAACATCAGTGTTGCTCCAAGAGCAGCATGTGCAAGGCCAGGTTAGGATGTGCAAGGCCAGGTTAAGATGGTTCTTCTGTCTCCTTCAGCAGTGAAAATTTGGTCTTGGATGATGTGGCTATTGGCAAGTCTAACACTGCTCCAGGAGAAAAAAGGGAGCACTGTCCTCCTGGAATGACTGGGACAGGGCTGGCAGAGAGGTGCCCTGGGCAGTGTGAATTGCTGATAAACACAATCCTGCCCTTTCTCCCTTGTGTGAGAGAGGTCCCAAAATGCACAGCCAGGATCTCAGTCCCTCCTGGGCTCCCTCAGGCAGCCCCAGGGTCAGACCCACAGGATGGCCACTCCTCCCCTCCTGGAGGATGCTCCCCTCAGTCCCAGCCTGCACCAGGTCTGTCCCTTAGAGCTGCTGTTAAGCCATGAACCAGGATGTGCTCTGACACTACTGCAGAGTGGCTGCTCCTGCTCTGTGTCATGGGGCTGGAGGCTCCAAACCAGCATCTCACACACAAGGGAGGGTGAGCAAACTGCTCCCAGTCCCCACCAGCCCCAGCTCTGCTCACCCTGGAACCCCAGGAACGCACAGATCCCACCCCCTCTCCTCAGAACAGAGGGAGAGGCTGGTGCAGAAGTGCCCCAGTGTTTCCAAACTGATTTTTGCACTTGCAGAAACACCAGCAGGGATCACTTGTTTAAAACCTCTTTTGCAGGGATAATCAGATCATACTTGAAAAGAGCCTCCGGATCTCCAGTTACAATTATTTCATTAGGATGTGGTACTCCAGACCATCCAAGAGCTTGGGAAGCTGCTGTCTGCACAGGTCCAAGCACGCTGCCCATGGAAGAGGTCCTTAGTGCTAATTGCTAAAGCCAACCTCAGCCATTAGAAATTATTGCTAATGCAGCTTACAACAGCTTTTATAAGACACTATTAAGGAATTCATCAGAAAGCAGAACCAAATAAAGCAAAAAGCTATTAAAGAAAAACAAAACTCACCCCAAACTGCAGGATCAGCAGGAACAAGAGCTGGAGCTGTTGTGTGAGTGCAGCAGCCCCAAAGCTGAGCCTGGAGCTCCCTTTGTCCCAGCACTGGTGTTGCACCAGCCTGGGGCTCTCCCCAAATACCCCAGGATGGGAGAGCAGCTCAGCAGTGGCTCATCCCCCTGGCAGATCCCTATGGAGTCACAGCTGGTCCCCTGCACCTGCAGCCCTGCTTGGGGAACAATCCTGTGTGAGGCATGGGGGCAGGGCCAGGGGACCACTGAGGGACATCCAGCCGGGGTTCTGGGCCTGAACATGTCCCCAGGAGCCCCTAGGGTCCTTCTATGAAAGGGGAAAAAATTGAGGCTGGGCCTGGGGATGTTTTTTCAAAAAGTCTGATAAAAATAACTCTTTGAAGGGGTGAGGAAGAAGAAGGACAATTTGTGCTGGAGAGGTGTCATCCACAGGGCCTGACGGCTCCAAGTGGCACAAGGACACCGGGCTAGAGCTGTGACTCATGACTTTTTGGCATTCCATCCCGCTGTCGGTGTCACATTTCCAGGATTGTATTTTATTCATAAAAATTGCTGTGCTCACAGCCGTGCCTGGCAGAGCTGGAGTGGCTGAGCTTGGGGCTGGCTGTGCTCTCACCATCAGGGGGGCCCCAGCTCTGGAACAACTGCTGAAGTTAAATGTAATCTGCAAAGCTGGGTGAGAGTGCCCAGGTTCCCCCCCATGACCTGGAATGTGGGTGCCTTCATGGCACGCGGTGCTGGGCCAGGGCTTACAGCACGTGGTGGGTGTTGTTGGTAACCACATCCCAAATGAGCCAGAGAGGAACATGTGAGGCTGTATTTTTAACTCTGAGGTCCTGGTAACATGGAAAACTGGGTGCCTGGCCCAGGTGCTGCACAGATTGATGGAAAATTTCCTCAGCTTTGCTAAGCCCAGGCACTGCAGTGGGTGAGCAAATGGTGCTTTGCCCCCAGGAATGGTTTTAAAGCCATGCCCAGAACCCAGCAGAAACCATTTGCCATTCCACTGGGAATTGCTTCCCATGAAGCTGCAGGTAGGGAGCTGGCATGGTGAGATGGAAATGGGGATGGGGCAAACCCAACTTTCCCAACTCACAGCCTCCCCAAGCAGGAAGAATATTTTCAACACTCTGAGGAGCTAAGGACAGGATAAGCCTATGGTCCTTGCCAGGCCCAGTGCCTCCCCAGCACAGTGTGAGCTGGGACTTGGAATTCTCCCATCAGTGCAGGCATTCCCACACATCTCTCTTATCCTTGCCTTCATGGGGATGACCTGTGCCAAGCTGGGAGGCGGCACATGGTGACATTCCCCTCCTCCCCACCACCCTCCCGCAGCCCTACACCCACCCCACTGGCTCAGCCGAGACAAGCAGAGGCTAAGAACATCAACTGGGTTTTATTCCTCAGGTCTGACAAGTAAAAGCACAAATTCTCTTTGGAAATAAGGAAAAAAAAAAAAACCAAAAAAACCAACACCAAAACCCCAAACCAAGGTTCAAAGCACGCAGACCATTTCTCAGGATGGAGGCCACGCCACCAAGCTCCGCCCTTGGGTGCGTGTCCTTCGCAGAGATGTAGTTAAAAAAAAAAAACAACTCGTGGAGGAGGAGAAGACAAAGAGCTACGGATTTCCATGTCAATTTTAAAGAAAAAACAGGCCCTTTTTTACTATTGTTATAAATATCCCATCCGAGTGACTCGGAACAAACAAGAACCATAAGGAGGAGGAGGAACATCCTTTCTGCTTGGCCCCGTGGGCACAGATTCTCTGCCGGCCCCTCGGAGCGCTGCCAGCCCTCGGGGCCGGTGTCCTGGCAGCCATGCGTGCCCCGGCTCCCGGCTGGGGTGGCGGGTGCTGCCATCCCTGCGAGCGGCACCCGTCACCCTCGCCCGGGGCTGCCGGGACCGGGCAGCGGGGAGGGGACAAGGGACAGGGGACCGGGGCGCGGGTGGCTGCTCAGGTGCAGGTGGCCTCCTGGCTCTCGACGGGGATCTCGCTGCCGCTGCTGCCCTCGCCGTACTGCTGGTAGGGGGGGATCTGGGGCGCCTCGATGATCAGCAGCCCCTCCGGGGACAAGGAGGCGAACACCGTGATGGGATCCACCTCGTAGGGCAGCCTGCAGGGGGGCGGGAAGGAAGGGATGGGTTAGGATGCTGCATCCCCGCTGGATGCCGACCCTGCTGGAGGCAGCAGCGCCGGCGCCCCGGCAAAGCCTCTGTTATTGCTGGAGCGCCTGGGAATGTGCGGGGGATATTTCGAGCGGGCTCCTGGCCCCCGTGGGAGCTCTGTTTAATCTCCCCGGCAGATGTGTTTGACGGGATGTCACCGCAGGAGTAAATCCCGGCCGTGCCGCAGCCACGTCAGCCGCGAGCCTTGCCCCTAAAAGGAGCCCGAGAGCAGCGAGCGCGGGGCTCGCCCCAGCTTTCCCGTGGGACTCGGGCACGCACAGGGCTCCTTCAGGGCGGAAAAGCAAAGCTGAGCTGCTGCCAGCCGAGGAAACCCTTCCCATGCCCTGGGCTTTGATGCTTTTCCCTGTGAACCGTGCGAGCCCCGCGGGTGGGATCTGCCCCCCACATCGGTCGGGGCTCGCCGGCCCCTNGCCTTTGCGGTTGTTGTTGCCAAAGCCAGGGGTGAGTCAACGCGATAGCGATCTCACTGACATCATGGAGATGCGGGGATAGGCAGGGATGTGCTCCGGGGCTGCTCCCCGGGGCCGCCTCCTCCTCCTCCTCCTCGCACCCCTCCTGCTCCCCGCAGCCCCGGGCGTGCAGGAGACTGACAGAGCTCCTCAAAAACTGCCTCCTTCTCCTTTCCCTCCCTTGGGAAATCACTCTGTGGCCCGGCCCAGCCAGGCACGTGCTGCAGAAGGGCAGATTTTGGGGTGCGAACATCCCCAGTGTGAGCTGGGGCACGGGCACTGGCAAAGCTCAGCCAGGCCGACCGGTACCTACTGGATTTTCTTGGTGAAGTTCTTGGAGACGATCCCTCCTTCCACCTGCTGCTCCTCGTGTTTGCCTGCAGGGAAGGCCAACACCCCACATCAGCGCCTTACCAGATTATTTTTTCCCTAACAAACAACAACAACTAAACCCAACAGGAAAGTTTTCCGAGCAGCTGTTTCCCTGCCCCAGTGCAAATTCATCCTCTGGGGAGGGCTCAGGAAGCCTCTCCATGTGGGGAAGAAGATGCTAGATACAGCACAGCCACATTTCCAGCAGAAAGCTGGGGTCTCACAGGCTGCCAAGAGCTGAGGCTTAAGAAAATAAGCAAATAATAAAACCTTTGTAGATGGCAGCATCTCCCTTGGCCGCACTCCCAGGATGGGCTCCTTTCCACCATTCTGTCAGGCTGGGGGTCCCTGTATCTGGAGCATCAGCCAGAGGCTGCCTGGAGCCCCCTGACCTGTGGCTTTCCCCCCGTGCTGCAGTGAGCTCCAAATAAACACCCAGAGCTGTGTTAGATGGCAGCTCCCAGCCCTCCCTGGTGATCCCAGCCCAGAGGACCCAAGGATAATGGGGAATGTCAGTGCCAGGGCAGTGGCAGTGCTGGACCCCACAGCCACTGTTCCCTCCATTAACTGACTTTTCAGGGATGTGTTTCTGGCCGACTCAGAGCTGAGCTGGGCTGGGGGCTGTAAGCAGCTGCTCCCTCTTCCCAGCCTCTCCCTCGGTCCCTTTAAAGGGAATCTCCCTCCGTGCCGACCTCACCCTGGCTATAATTAACCGAGCAGAGCTGGGGCCCCTCTCGGCCGCTGGCTGCAGGGTGCTGCCAGCCAGGGCACAAAGCAGGGAGATTTACCCCAAAGGACACGTGTCCTTTCTCATTTTGGCAGCAAACCACCGTGGCTTGTGAGCCAGATCCCCTTGTGACACCCACACTGCCTCTGGAGATGCCCCAAAGCCCTGCTGCAGCCCTCCCCTGCTCCCAAGCCTTAAAATAAAGGCGATTTGGGCATTTTGCAGCAATCCCTTGAGCTGGCAGTGCCACCTCCCCGGTGCCTTGGCTCTCACCTGACACTTCGACGTAGCCATCCTTGGTTTTGACCGTCAGCTCCTCGGGCTTGAAGCTGTGCACGTTGACACACACCTTCCAGGGCTCTCGGGGGAAGGGCGCGGGGCTGCGGCTCTCGGGGTACCCCCCGAAGTGGGTGCCGTAGGCGGGGGCCATGGGGGGGGTGCGGCCGAGGCCGGCGCGCAGGGGGCCCGGCCAGGTAGTGGTGAGCCGGGGCCGAGCCCAGTCGGGCCAGTCCGCCGTCAGATCCCCGGGGAAGGGCGACAAGCCGAAGTCATCGTCCAGCAGGCGAGAGGTCAGGCCGGGCTCCCGGAAAGGGTCGCGGAGGCTGCGCCTGCCGGGGTAATGGCAGGAGAAGGGCATCTGGCTATCGGCCATGGCTTCCTTCGGAGGGGTCTGAGCGCGTCCCCGGGGCTCTCCAACAGAGCCTCAGCCTCTGTGCGGCTGCTCCTGGCTGCAAACTTCCCCCGGGAGCCTGTCCCGGAGGAGACGCATCCACCCCGGGTGGGACGTGGGTGCGCGGGGACGGTCCCTCCTTCCCAGCACCAGGTGAAGGACGATGAGAAAAATCAATTCAGGCTGAATCACCGGGAGCTGGAGGAGCGCAGGAAGGACGGAGGGAGCTCTTTGGCCGCGAGAAAACGCTTCCTGTCTGGCTGTGATCCCAGGACTGGGGAGAGGAAAATAAAACTTCTTGTCAGGAGAGAGAGAAAAAAAAATAATAAAACCAAATATCCTGAGATTAAAAAGCTTCTCTCTCACTTTTCACTCTCCAGCACTTTATGTGCAACTTTCCCTGCTGCTCCTGGGTGAGAGCTGCAATAAATGCCTGAGCCTAGAGCCCAGAAACTTCTCTAACCTTCCAGCCGTTGGGCGAGTACTATTTATATGGATTTCAGAGGAGGGGGGTGTGTGTTTTGCAAGTCCTGCCCTGTCAGCCGAGTATTTTGGAGAGGATGAAACAGCCGTGGATAATTTGGGCAGCTGACCTCTCCTGCTGCCCCAGGATCCCGGCTGCCACGGGGCCATGGCGCTTCGGCAGCTGCCCCGGCCCCTGCCGCCCCCCTCTGCAGCTCTGCCCGCCCAAAATAGCCCCCAAGCTCACTCAGGGCTGGCTGCTTTCACCCGGCTGTCACCTGTTAAAAATACCGCGGTGCTGCTCCCCTCACTGTAAAGCCACGTGTCCCCACGCCAGCGGGTACCACTGTCCCGGGAAATGGGTCACTGCGGGCACCCCAGCGCAGTGGGACCCGAGGGGTGTTTGGGGCGAGTGGGGCAGGGCGATGGGAATGACCCTCTCCAGCACTGCTTCTTTGGCCATCTCCACAGCTGGGCCCGGAGAAACATCCCCTAACTGCGGGAAGGAGCCGGACCCCGGGCAGCAGGCAGGGCGCTCACGGCGCTGCTCAGCGCCTGCCTCCTCCTCCTCATCCTCCTCCTCACCCCACCGCATGCCCCGGCCCTGCCGCAATCGCGGTGCGGGCAGGGCGAGGCGTTAATCATAGCCGCGGCCCGGCTATTAATTACAGGGCAGCGGCGGGAGCGGGCTGCGCGCTGCGGGAACGGGCGCGGCAGCAGCAGCAGAGCAGCACTGGAGGGGGAGCTCCCAGCGAGCATCCACCCGGAGACACAGCCCCGAGCCCGGCCACAGGCGGGGAACGGCTGGCATACCCCGTGGAGGTGATCCAGGCACGGTCCGGTGGGCAGCGAGGTGTTCTGGAGGATGGGATGTGACCAATGAGGGTCACGTTGGCTGCGGAGCCACTTCCTCATGCCGCATCCTGGCTCTGCATCATTCTCCTTCTCTCCAGCATCTGCAATTTTTCTAATGGACCCTATGGAAGTAATTGCAGCAGGAAGGCTTTAATGCAGCACAGGCCGCGCAGGGATGCAGCCGCTGGCCATCCCGTGGCATTAATCACGGCAGCATCGCTGCGGGCAGGGAGCTGCCTCTCCTTGTCTAGGGCAGGGCTGCTCCCCGTGATGGAGACACATGGGCATCACAGGGGAATCCCTGGGGTCCGAATGGAGAGGTCTCAGGTGCCAGCTAAGTACTCCTGGTGCTGGTGGAGGGACTGAGCATCCCCCTCCATTCCCTTGTCCTGCCCAGCTGGGGGCTCCTGGTGTCTGTGGGTGACAGTACGGGGACAGTCCTGGGAGTCACTGCCACACACAGTCTCGGCTCAGCTGGGCACATCTCAGCTTGGCTGGGGAGCAGGATCGCCCCAGCACCGAGCTCAGCCACCCCCTTGGGCAAACACCAGCGCACGGGGTGAGACGAACAAGCCTCGAGGTGGTTTCAGGCAGTCCCACGATCCTGCCGTGTTTCCAGGAGCCTCATAACATCCCCCATCCCACGTTTCCCACATAGCTCCAGGCCATCCTCCCTCCCCGGCCAGGAATTCTTTCTGTCGCCTTGTTCATCCCCGATTAGTCACGCGTCCCCTCCTCCCGCCTGCTCTCACCCTCTCTGGGCCATCCCAATTTAGCTCCTGTTGTCATTCCAATGCTCCCGGCTGCCTCCCACCGCCGAGCCACCCCACGATATCAGCTCTGGCAAACATGCAGCCCCCCTTCTCCTCCGAAGGGATGCTGCCCCGTGTCTCCACGATCCATCTGTGCCATGTCCAGACCTTTCCTGGGTGCCCATCTGAGCCCTGTTGAGGAGCATACGGACACAGCCCAGTGCTGCTGCTCCCCAGGGTGCTGGAGAGTCCCCTCTGCCCCTGGCTCCTGCCGAGAAGGTGACCATGGCAGGGCCCTGTGGCATGGGAGCTCCATGCAGGGCTTGGAGCAGGAAGGGAAGGGCACAGCCCCGAGGAGAGCACCGGTGAGCCCAGTGTGACCTCCAGGAAGAGATGGACGCACTTCTGGCTTGAACTCCCAATGCTTGAACAGGGTGGGGATCCAAAGGGCCTGGCAAAGGGCAGCAGGAGCCTAGCCCAGCAGGGAAAGGAGAGCTGCCAGAAATACTAGCCCACAACTTTTTTTTGCTTCAGTCAGTGCCCTGAGGAGCCAGTCCTCGTCAGCTGGGAGTGGAGGCACATGCCCTTCCCTGAGGAGCAGCTGAAACAACCCGAAATATCCCACCGCACACACTGGTACCCAAAAGGAACATGATGCAAAGGAAATACTGTCCGAACCTTTATTGAAACCTTTTTCTAACCAGGTTAACAACTCCAACACCCAGGAAGACTAAAGGATACAGAACACATGTGGATGGAGAGCAGGGGGAGCTTTACAGTGAACGCAAAGGAACAGATGCGCCGGTGTCGTTGGGGGTGGAATCAACCAACAGGCAGAGAACAGAGACATCGCTTCCCTCGCGGCTTTTCTCATGTCTTAGTTTTTGTTCTTCTCATTCCCCAGGTTTCAAAGGTGGAGAGCTGCCCTGGGCTGGTGAGGGTGTTGTTCTCTAGGCAATAGCCCAAAAGCTGGGGTGCTTGACCACGACACTCTTGCTTTAGAGACCTTCCTGGTCATGTGCAAGCTGCCAGGTAGCAGCAAAGTCATGAGAATTATTTATTCTCTGGTGAAGAGGTAATAAAATCCCACTGGACACTAAAGGGCAAAAATCTTCCCTTAGGCACCTGAACCTGCCCCTTTCTCAAACCTATACCCCAAGAGCCCCAAGGCTGAGCACCCAGCAGCTCCCAGCCAGCTGTGTGGGAACAGCCCAGCTCTGGCATTCACCTGCCAGCGCTGGAGCCGTGTCCTCACTCCAGCAGCACAGGCAGCTCTGCCCAAGGAGCACAAACACCTCCCACCCAAGCGAGCACAGCAGCGGCTGCGGCGCTGCTGGAGCCACACTGGGCAGGATGGGAATTCTAGCACATCTCATGCTCTTCTCAAAGCTGGGGGAGGATGCCTGCAGCAAGCTCTGCTCATGTTGGAGACAATAGGGGAGCCCTCCCCGGTGCTGCCCTGGCTACTGAGCTCACATTGGGGCAAAGCTACTGGCACAAAGCTTGGGGGAGGGGGCAAAGCAGGACATGGCACGAGCGTCTCAGGATGGGGCAGGGTGGACATCCTTGCATCCTGGTGGGGACCACAGCCATCCTATTCCCTTCCTCATCACTGATGCAAAGGGTGACAAGTGTCCCTGACCCCAGAGGGAAGATGGGACCAGCAGTGAGAGATAGAGAACCACAGGGATTTTTGGTGATGGCAGCCCTATGCCACATGGCAGAGGAAGAGGAGCAGGCTTATTCCTCCACCAGAGCTGGCCTGTCACCTCTGAGTTCCCCACACCTTTCCAGGGGGATGTGATTTGTCAACAGAAGCTGGCCCAAGGAGATGAGGAGTTTTCCCCTGCCTTGCCCATCTCCATCACAGTGAGGTTCCTCTCTAAAAACTGGTGGTGAGATCCAAATGAGCCAAATTTGCCTTCCTCTCTCCAATGTATCTGGCAGCATTTCAAAGGCTCCTGCCTTCATGGACCCAACAGCATGACCCAAATTGCTTTTTTTAAAGTAATGCTCAATAAATAGAAGAAATAAATATTAAATAGAGGCCAAGTCCTCTCAGCCTGTTCAATATATGTACAATGCATAGCAAAATAACAGTGATTGGCTGTTGCAGACAAGTTTGGTATAAATTCAGTCCCCCAAACAACAAAAACATTGAGAAAATTGCAGTCAACATAAAGCAAAGCTCAGCTGAGTGTTGTAACCAATTAAGAAAGAACAAGACAGCACTTAGAAACATCCTTTGTCTTTGCTTCCCAGCAAACCTGCAGAAATGGTGTTGGATTTTCTGAAGTCTGGGGTTGGGAGAGGTGGGACAAGCCTCCCTTGGGGGGGACAAACCCAGAGTCAAGGCAGGTCCAGTGAGTGGGGGAGAGTTGATGGCTCCAGAGTCAAGGAGACATTTGGGAGTGAGTGCTGTGACATGTGCTCTGCCAGGGAAAGGCAGGAGAGATGCTTGTGGGATGATTCAAAATTATGGGTGGGAAAGAGCCTTTGAGTGTGAGACGGGGCTTCCAAAAAACAGCCAAGATATTATCCTGATGTTGTGGGCAGCCCTGAATACCCCTTGTGTGTCTGACCACAGCAGCGATTCACCAACACCAAAACGACCAAGCTGCCCTTCCAGCATTGCAGAGAGCACTTACAGCAATCTGAGCTGTTGGATGCAGAGCAAAAATCCATAAAAGCAGTGAATGAGAGAAACAACATTAAAAAAAATTAAAATAAAAGCACTGGCAAAAGGCACAGAGACAGAAAAACTCACAGCTTCACGCAAACCCACAGAAACCCTGTCTGTCCACTAACAGGGAGGGCATACTAAAGCTTGTACTAAAAATATTTAATAAGTTAAAAAATAAATAACACCGAGGGAAACTCACATGTATATGCACATGTGCACATACACACATACACACAGAGCCTTGGTCAGGACCGTCACCAGAGGCTGGATTTTGCAAGGACCTTCCGCAGGGATCGCTCTGTCTCTTGTTTTCCCATGGGTGGGGCAGTGCGCAGGGATAAACACGGCAGGGGAGTCCTGGCGATGGCATCCTCGCAGGGAAAGCGGCGGTGGCAGCGCGGAGCAGCCGCGGTCCGGGCTGAGCGGAGCCAAGGCAAACAGCGCGGGGCCAGCTGGCACCTGGCCGGCGCGGGCGCAGGCGACACCTCCCCGGTGGCGCTGCCAGCACCCCGCGCTCGGCCGGCCAGCAGACCCCCGCCGTCACCTCCCACACGTCCTAGACCCGTTTCTGTGGTCACACCCATCGCATTCCTGCACAGATCTTAGGAGAAACACGAGATTCCAAAGTGAAAACGCGCAGCTCTGCCCTGCGTCCCTTTGTCCATGCCGTGCTCTCCGCCCTGCTCCGGAGAGCGCAGAGGGACACGGTGGCAGCAGGAGTGACTGTCACTCCTCCGGCCACCTCACTGAGAGGGGCCAGAGCTGTAAACCTTTACACGAGACCGGCGGCATGGATACATTTGAACAAACAAACAGATCCAAAAATAACTTAACGTTAGAAAAAAAAAAATTAGAATAAATAAATATTGGTCCATTCTGACATACAATTAAAAATATAATAATAGTAATATTAAATAAATAAATAAATAAATAATTTAAAGAGGGTTACTCCAATGCAAGTCTGCTTGGGAAAGAAACCCCAGGAGCGTTTAGCTGCCACAGACTGTACAGGCAGAGGCAGTCCTTGATGTAGGGATCAGCTGGACGAGTGCAGGAGCTGCCACCAGCCCCACACAACCTTTGGGGTCATCTCCTGACCCGCAGGGGGTGGATGCTGCTAACCCTGGTGTGGTGCTTCCATCATGTCCCCAGCCACAAGGACTCCAGTCAGTGGGAGTTTGGTATTTACACCAGTTGCACAAAGCCCCTCTTCTTTTCTTTCCTAGTTTTGGATCTTTGGGCTTGCTGCTTCCTTGCTTCAGCTCCGCGTGTGCGTTACGAGGTGCCAAGGGGCAGGAGGCTGCTCTTGGAACACTGGGAGAGCTGGGGAGGTCTGGGTTCCCATCACTGCCTTTGGATCTTCCCAGGGAGCAGAAGGATGAGGCATTTCAGCATCAAACTGGGAGAGACTGTTTGGGGAAGAAGCATGAGGTTTTCAGCCCTTTTGAGAGGGAGTTCGCTGCAGAAGGTGGCCAAGGGGCCGCTGTCAGGGCCAGCCCAGGAGGGAAGGCAGTGGCATCCTGGCTTTGATCCCTCAACCACAGCCCTGGAGCATTTGCTCAGCCCTAGCAGGAGCGCTTCTCTCTGTGTCCTACAAAGGGTCTTCCCAGAAGATGGACACATCCCCACTAGGCCACCAACCATACCAGTGCCCAGCTCTCTGCCTCAGCCCCCACATCCTCACATTACAGCAAGCAAGGCAAGGGATGAGGGTCTGGGAAAAAGAGGAGCTTTGGCCATTGAAGGCACAGGACAAGGGGGACCAGCACCAGGAAAGATACTGGGAAAGACTCCCTGACATCAAACTTCCTCTTGTACCACTCAGATGGAATCCCTGCCTGTGCTGCTGTACTTTCCAACAGATAACAGATTTATAGGCTTGCTGAGGTGATCATTCAGTTCCACCACAGCAGCTCATGGCCCTCAGCCTTCCTCCCCTTGCTGCTTTGTCCCTTTTCTGACTGCCAGGGGCTTGTAGGTAATTCTGTAGATGGGGGGTGGGTTGCATTCCTTTCTACCCCCTCTCCTCCTGCAGATGGTGGCTCCACTCAGCCCTTTCTGTAACACCTAAACAACACATACCTCCTTGACTCATTAAGCCCAAACTCGTTAATAATCGTGCAGGATGGAAGGGGAGGGGATGGAAAAAGGAAGGGAGGGAGGACATCTTAAGCCCAAATTAGCGTCTCTAAGGTGTTGTAAGAGAAATAAACTCCTCAGCACCAGCTCAGGCTGTGCTGGGAGAAGCCTTTGTTACCCGGCAAAACACAGTAATTGCGCAGGCAGCTGGGCTGGCAGGGAGACAAAACCCCAGGGCCCAGGGCAGCCTGTGGCTCCCTGGAAAAACAGACAATTAGTGGGGGGTCCTTCGTGTCCCCCTGCGCTGCTCTGGCTCCCCAGTAACAACCTGGGGCACCAGTGCATCCTGTTCCAGCCTGGTACCAGCCCTGCAGCTGTGCTGCTGATCCTGCCCCAGGGCAGCCAGAGGGGCTCAAGGAGGAATGATTGCCTGAAATCCTGCCTGAAATTGCTGCATGGTTTGAGGAAGGAGAATTGGGGTCCCCTAAACCCTTTTAACCCTACGTGTTCTGACTGCACCCCACAACTGCTATCTCTGCACCTCCCTCTGGTCCCACCAGCAACACACTCCGAGAGCAACGCTCCCCAAAGAACCCAAACCCAAATTGTCTGAGGATTCCTCCAAGAAGGGAAGCCCATGGCCCTCGGTCTCTTACTCGTGACCTGGCCCTCGGAGCACAGCATGACATCACTTCCCCTCTGCCCCCTACCCCACAGCCCAGGTGTGCTTCAGACCTCAGCAGGTGGTTTGCAAGCAATTCAGTGCTGGGAGGATAAAATAACCCTGCAAAAGGTGCTGCTACTGGGTAGGAAAGGGCAGGATAAAGAGCAAACAGCCTTTTTTTTCCCCAGGAAGTACGTTGGGAGGAATTTCTAGCCTTCTATTTATAGCGGGGACTGGCTGACTGGCAAAAAATAAATATTTTCTCTGCAAAGTGAGCAGCAGCTCTGGAGGAGAGACCCAAAGGACCTGATATTTGCCTTGGTGAGGACAGCCATGCCCCCATCACCAAAGCTTTCCAGCAAACTCCTCCCCAACAGGGTCTGTCTCTCCAACAGAAGTTAATTTGCTGGTTCCTGGTTTGTCAGAAGATCAAGGAGCAGAATTCTTTCCTTTGGACCCGCTGGTAGTGTTTTGGAGAGCAGTAGCAAAGGGGAGATGGGAGCATCGGGGAGGATGGAGCAGGTCTGTCGCGACAGACGCTCTGTAAAGCACCGACCCTTCTTCCAGCCTGGCCTGGGGAGCTGGGAGTGATCCACCCACTCCGCGCTGAGGCGGGGGGGGGCTGCACCAGGCGCTCCAGGGCTCTTACTCCGAACCGGGGAAGGGGGACCCGGCAATGCCACCACGTCAGTATCGGGGATGATTGCTATCGATGGCCAGGTAGGTGGGAAGGAAGCAGAGAATGCCAGGAATGTGGCGGTGACGCTGGCACCTGGTGTCAGCCAGCAGTGACACTCCCTAACGACGTAGGCTGTCGGAGCTGGCTCCTGAGTCATAGCTCCTGCTCCTGCTGCGGCTGCTCCTGGGGCCCGAGCTCCGGCTGCTGCTCCAGCTTCGGCTCCGGCTCCGGCTCGTCCGGTAGCTGGAGTAGCTCCGGCTGCGGCTCGGCGAGCGGCTGAAGCTGCTGTACCAGGAGGAATAGCTGCCGGCGCTGCTGGAGGACGAGGGGCTGGGGCGGTAGTAGGGGATGGGGCGTTTGCGGGCACTGTGGGCACAGTGAGATGTGGGTTACCAGCAATGCAAGGACAGACTTACTGCCAAAATCTCCAAAAAGCACTCTATACTCAGCACAACACTCCCAAAGAAGTGACTGTGTTTGCTTAAAAGGAAGAGGAGATCAGGTGGCTGATGGGCCTTAGGATTCAAACTACCCACCCCCACAGCCCTGGGGAATGTCTCAGCCACTCAGTCTGCTGGGCTCTACTTGATGTTGTCCCAAAGAGCCCTCTATATGAAGGTTAAAGTCAATAATTGACTCTTTCCAATGTGGGACATCCACCACAGGGCAGGGTGAAATAAAAAGCCTGTGAGGGAATGCTCTTGGCACCTGAGTCCCTGCTCTGACTTCACCTTCTTTTTTCCTTCAGCTACTGTAAATTGAGACCCTCTCCATCCTCCCTGTGCCTCCAGCTGGAAATCCCCAAGCTCTAGAGGAGGGGTGGAAGGGCCTGCTGATCAGGCTCAAGGAAACCGGTCTGCTGGAGAAACCTGCTCTGGCGAGGGCTGGGACCCAAGGACAGCCCTCACCCCCCGGGAAGTGCCAGCTGAGCCTGTCTCCAAAGGATGGGACAGCACCCCCTTGCCTTGTGATGCGCCGAGCTTCGAGGTGGCTGGGAGAGTCTCTCCGGCGTTTCCTCAGGGGGGAATAGGAGCGGCGCCGCCGCTGCCGCTGCGACTCCTTCTCGCTGGAGCTGTACTTGTGCTCCCGCTCGCGGTCCCTGCGGAGGGCACAGCACGGGGACTGTCACTGCAGGGCTGTGGGGTGGCTCAGGGATGGGGAGGCAACGACCCACGAAGGCAGAGATGAGCAGGGGATGCTCAGTCCAAGAGGGACAACTTTCAGTGCTCTGGTGGCGTCACCCCTGGACAAAGCTGGACAAAGAGACTGGACAGCACTACTTGCATTCAGGGGCTCCAGCAGTGTCTTGCAGTGGCTTTGCACTGCCAAGCTAAGATGGCTTCCAGGGACCTGTGTCTGTGGGTGCAGTCTGTATTTAGCTCTTGCTGGAGCTGGCAGGAACAGCCCTGCCAGCAGGCCCCACGTGAGCTGAGGGCCTGGTAGCCCTGCAGGGCTCTGCAAGCCTCGCCAGAAGGAGTGCCAGTGTTGCTATGGTTTTCTCTTTTGTTAAATTCCCATACACGTCAGCACAGGCCCTTGTGTGCAGTGTGGCTGACTTCATACACCCTGCTCAGTGCCATCTGCAAAGTAACACGTTACAGGTCAAGGGCCTGCCTGATCCCTGTATGCATGAAGTGTTCTGCTCACCAGCACAGGGATTGTCAAAGCCTGCAAGAATTGACCCTGGGAATGTACGATTTCGAGGTTGCAAAATGTTCACAGCAGCACAGGTGCTACCAGGAAAACCTGCCAAAAGCATCTCTAGGGTTGAACTGTGAGACTGTTTTCTATGGTGTATGGAGAGAGTAGAGGTGCCTGGACTGTGTTTCCCTCTGCAAGGCTGTGAGTGCCAGCCTGAGGGTACCTGGCATCTGCCCTCACAGCAGGGGCACTTTCCTGGGTCTGACAACTCTTTGTCATAGCTGTGACTCTAAAAAGCAGAGTATCTTTCCCTGCTGCAATCAGATCCCTCCCAGCCAGGGGCTGCAGCCCTGCTGCAGGGGTTGCTGGCTGCGTGCACAGACCCAGCAGGAGCCTCGGGCTCTGCCCACCACTCACACCAGCATGACAGCGATGGAGGCCAGGGGAAAAGCGTGAGGCAGCAGGTACCACATGAGTGGACAGTAAATACCCCAGGAGTGGACAGCAAATACCCCAGGAGTAGACAGCTGTACCTGCTACGGCTGTAGCGGGAGTAACTGGGGCTCCGGTGAGGCCTTGAACTTCTACTCCCAGGACTTTTTTTGCAGGATTTGGAGGAATAGCTGGGGGAACGTGAGGAAGACCTGAAGACAGGAAAGAAACAGAAAAGATTTAAAGATTCTGGAGGGTGAGGCTGTACCAGACTACTCCAAATCATGAGGGAGAAGAGATGTCCCATTCTCCAGGGTCTCAGCCCAGCTCTGAGTGGCCAGTTCACCCCAAGCCTTGCGGATCCCTAGGCACCCCCAAACTCTCACACCTCCCCCTGCAAGCAGCCTGCCAGCTGCAGGAACGAGACACTGCCCCGGGTCACAGAGACAGCTGTTCCAGCTGGCCTTACCTCTTTCCCGAGGAGCAGGACCTGCTTCGGGAGTACCTGGGAGAGGCCTTGTGGTGCGAGGAGCGGGAGCAGCTGGAGCTGGGGGAGGATCTGCCCGTGCTGGTGCAGGACTCGCTGCGGGAGCCAGGCCTGAGCGGGGAGCTGGGCGCTGGGGAGGGGACCAAGTTTCGCTGCTTCTCCTCTGAGGAACCGAGACATGAGGGGAGGCACGCTCTGTGAACATATATTTGGACACTTTTTGAAGCTGTGGCTGAACTGGGACTGGTCCCTGACTGAGGGGAGCACCATGCTCCAGCAAATAAATATTCCCACCCTTCCATTCCCTAACTGGAGGTAAAAAAGACCTCTCAGCTCCCCAGGCTGCTGCTGCAGAAGACCCCAAATGTGTGGGTCAGAGTCTGAGCTCACCCTCTGGCCTCTGCCAGGGAGAAGAGGTGTGGAAGAGCTCTCAGGTGGCACAAGCAGCAGCTCATCTGCCCCATGCCCAACACACCAGAGGTGTCTGGCTGGCAGAGCCTGGTCAGGCCAGCTAGCAGTGCTGGTCCTGGGCAGGGAGTGAGGTAAAATGGGCTGGAGCAGAGGAAAGGCAGAGCATGGCAGGGCAAGGGCTGTGCTCCAGCCTGGCTGTGGAGCAGCATGAGGGGGCACTGAGCAGGCATGGCCTGTTGCCTTTGGACAGCGCTGTGTGAATTCCTCCTCTTCCAGAAGTGCTCTGGGAATGAACTGGGGTCAGAGCCCAGCAGCCAGGCAGCCTCCCAGCTGCCACGCCCAGCTGCAATCCCAGTTCCACCCATGTGAAGGCAGAGTTATCCCACTGGAGTCACCATGTGAAAAGTACAGACAGACCTAAAATTTTACCCTCTGACTGAAAAATGAGGCTTGTTCTCACTAAAACCCATTACCCTGGCTCCCTCCTGTCACATTCAGTACTCCAAACCATGTCCTGGCTCTGACTTTCAGTGTCTAGGACCCAAGGGCCTGAGCTGGAAGAGCTCCCTACAACCACTGCCTGAGCACAGCCCTGGGTACCAGCCACCACGCTTCAGCGCCCCCATTCCCAACATCCCCTGGCAAACCCAGGAATGGGAGGCGGTGATGGAGGCTAACAGCTACTCCCCTCTCCTGAAGATGCCCTGTGGCACTGCGTGGTGGTTGGATGCCCAGTGGCCCCAGAGCAGAGCAGCTGCTGTGCTGTCCTGCAGCCAGCCAAGTACTTGCTCCTCCCTGTGCTCCTCACAGGCAGGAGATGCTATCTTGTCACCCTGGAGCTGTGCTGGATGAGCTGGGAAGGGGAAGGGGCACGCTGGATTTGGCAATGAGCACAGGTGAAAGAACAGCCCATTATGATCTTAGTGGAAACAAGCCCCGCTTCCCTTCCCCACAGTAGGCAGAGATGGAGAATTAGCATGGCAACCCCCAGATGCTCCTTTCAGATTGTGCCCAGAAGTGCCAGAGACTTTTTTTTGACATGGCCATACCCAGGTGAGCAGGGATGTGCTGTGAACACAGCCTGGCCCAGGCCCAGCATGAGCTACAGCAATGCCAAAGCACTGACAAAAGCAATGTCCAGGGATGTGATGGCTGGGTTTTATCTTCCTCCTCTGGCTACAGTACTGGTCCTTGCTGGGTTCTGGACGCCAGCCTGGCAAGACCGTGGGTGTGGTTGGTACCTGCCTGCCTGCAGAGCACAGAAAGCTCCCTGCCAGCTCACCATGGACACTGGCGAGCGGCAGGAGACACAGAGCAACAACGTACCAGGTATTGGGCTGCCTGCAGCAGCTACTGGCAATCACTGACCTTCGGTCTTGTCCCTGGGCATCTGGAGACAGATTTTCCAAAGCTGTTCCCTTGGTCTGGGAAAAGCAACTGGTGAAGGAATTTCCTGAATCAGAGCTGTTATCGCTGTTGGCCAGTTTGGGCTTCCCGGACGAGAAGGCATGGCCAAAGCCATCATGGACTAGACTTCTTTTCTCCTGGCTGTCCTTTGACCTGGATGAGCTCGTTTGAGTGGAGGGAGGGGAGGAAGTATCGTTTCCTGAGTCATATTCATGATACTCTCCATTCTGGCTGGCTAGGTTGCCAGGCGAGCTGTCTGTTTTGGTAAAGAGGTCAGCAGAAGACCCTGACTGAGAGATCTGAAAGCAAAAAAGCCATTTGGCATTGTTTGAATGGTTTTTGGGGGGGTTGTTTTTGGTTTTACTTTGCTTTTTTTTTTTTTTTTCAAATAAACCCAGAAATTTTACCATCATGATGCACTGAAACAAAATGAAAGGAAAGAAAAGAAACAAAGTAAGAAAGAAAGAAAAAAAGAAGAAAGGAGAAGAAAACAAAAGCACATATCCCTAAAAGAAATCCACAGTAAGAAGAAACTTATTTTCCCCCTGCTATAATAATGGGAAGATTTAGAGATCATGCAAAGAGTATCAGCATGCGGTTCATGTTAAACAAAAGAGCTTAACAAAGTAAGCGGGCAACCAAAGAATTAAAATAACTAACTGAATAAAAAAAAATGTAACAGAGGACAAAGCCCTTACTTAACCTTAAAGAGGGAAAGAAAAAAAAGGGGGGTATATACATATAAAAAAACCTACATAATCCTTGCAAAGAAATCAAAAATAGAACGAAAATTTAGATGAGTGAATTTTTTAAAGCTTCCTTAATAAAGTAGCTGAACCAATGTCACTAAAATAAGCAACGAAAAACCAAATCAAATCAAATTAAGGGCTTCTGTACAAAGCAAAAACTGGCAAATAAACAAGCTTATCACTTTGAAATTAAAAAAAAAAATCAAAATAACAAAGTGGGTGAGGGGAAAAAAAAGAAAAATCCCTTTGGAAATAAAAGGTATACAGATACTTTTTTGTGTGCTTTTTACCCCCTGAAGAAGATATAGCTAATGCGCTCAAGTGACCTCTAATAAATTCCCTGGTGTCTTGCGGATAGCATCCACTTACCCATCAAGAACTCCTCCTTTAGTAGGTAAGGTGTAAGAAAAAAGGAAGAGCGGGCAACATAAGTCCATCATTAGAGTCTCAAATTACATGAAAAAAACATAAACCCTCTCTTCAATCCACACTGCCAACTGTTTGCTGCCTCCTCTATGCAAATGTCATGACTGCTTTTTGTCTGCTCGCTTGTCTCCCTTATTATTCATTTTTGTTTCCTTCTGCTTTAAATTGGCCTGTCCAGCCTGTTCCTGGAGGCTGATGGCTTGTGCTGAAAGCCGCAGCTTGCACTGAATCCCCCCGGGTTGTATGGAAATGACAAAGGGAACTCGAGCGAAGGAAGAAGCAAAAGAATAGAGGGGGAAAAATGTCCCCACGCTGTGTATCAGAGATCTGTGGGGATGGGGACAGCAGCTCTGCTCCTGCCAGCCTCTGCAAGGGGGCCAGCCACAGCCTGGGTGTGGGTTGCTGAACACAACAGGGCAAGCAAGGACCTCGAACTCACATAGACTGACCTGGGCAGGGCTATTCTCTGGGACCCTGAGCACCACCAAGGGGATTTACATAATTTCAGTATTTTATAGTTCAGTTTTCTCTGCGCTGGCATTTGCCTGAGCCAATGTGGCTCAGGAATGTGGCAGCACTGGGAGTGAGGCTGTGTCAGTGCTAACATCTGCCCTTGCAATGGGGTGACAATTAGGGCTTACTGCACACATCTGCACTCTCATGTGGCCTCCTCCTCTTTCACTCAGAGCCTCCACTCTCCTCAGACCCACCCATGAGGTTTGGTGCAGGGTTCTTAGAGTGTGGACACACAGGTTTGGCTCCCCCACTCAGGACAGCCCCCCAAACGTTCCCAGCAAGCCGTGCTCCCTCAAACATGTGCACATGCCCTCATGGCACACTCTGGGGCACACAATGCCCCCATCTATGCCATGCTCTCCACACTGGGCACCTGGGCCATGCCCTCACCAATCTGAGCCAAAAAAACATATTGCAATGTTGGTGCTGCCTCAGGCAGCAGAGGAGACCTGGATCAGCTGTCACACAGCAGGCACAGGGCCAGTCCCTTTGGAAAGTTTAGCTCAGGACTGGATGGCTTTTTCATCCTCAGAGGGGCTGCAGACTCAGCCTGTGTCATGTTTCACAAGGATCTCCATCCTATCAGATGGTGCCTCCATATCCACGCTCCTGCCTGTGGCATTCAATCTGTGTCCCCAGGGAGAGCTGCTCCCGACCCAGTTCAAGGTGCTAACTGGGACAGGGACAGCTGACTCGGACACAGGCGCTGAACCAGCAGTGACTGAAACCAGAGCAGAGCTACCAACACCCACAGCAGCTCTCAGCACAGTCTGCAGAAGAGTGACTGCTCACAACACTCTGGTGCTCTGAAAACACCTGGAGCTGGAGGACCTCCAAGTACTTCCTGTGTTGCCAGGGAGAGAAGCATATTCTGGGGTAAGTGATTGGTTCATCCCAGCAAATCCATAATGGAGCTCTCCATCTCCACCCCACACTAACTTTTAATTGATCAGTCCCAGCTCAGAGGAATCAGAAACCCCAGCAGCAAACATAGGAAATGCAGTGATCCTTCTTCATTAGCCAACTTGCACCTTCAATGCAGAAGCCCTGGGCAGATCAGAAATGTCTCCCAGATGTTCCCAATTGGGAATGAGTGGAGACACACATTGCAAGTCCTCACTTCAGCATCTGGAACTGCTCCTTGCCTCTTCTTAGCTTTAGCAATTCTCTACCAGTCCTTGCTTACTCCAGCAGAAACTGGAATGTCACAGGAGCCTAAGGGAACCCAATAGCCAGCTCTGCTTTTCACCAGTTCTTTCTGAAACCCTGATGCCCTGATGCTTTCTGAAATCCAGAGCCCCAAGAAATCTGACCTCCGTGCTCTCCCCAGCCACATTCCAGAAGACATGGGATTGCATTTTCAAATATGTTACCAGATAATTTTCTTAGAAGATGGGTTTTGGTTTGCATTCAAGCTGAATCCTAACCCAGAGACAACCAGCTTTTCATCAGCTTTCACTTACAGGCATAAATAGAGCATGTGAAGTACTCCCTGGCTGCAGGGGTAGGATGAGCCTGGAGTGGGCACAGAGCTGCTCCAAGGGACACTGACCCCAGCATCACACACAGAAATACCTTCCTTCTGTTCCTTCCCAGTTTAAACCAAAAGGCTGTTATTTCTGCCAAGAAATACAGCAGTTTCTTGGCATTTCTAAACCAGCTTTTGAGACTGACTCCAGGACCTGGCATCCTTGCTTCTGCTCTGCCTTGGCTGACATCTACCTTCAAAGCAGCAACTGTTGTCAGCACATCACAAAATCTGTCAAATGACTGGGAGGATCAACAAGCTCCTCTGTAGTTCAGGATCTGTGGCAGCAGCACTCTGGGAAGAGACAGTGTGGACATCAGTGAAATATGGAGCTGACAGTCTGGGTGAGGGCTGGGGGGTCTGGATGGGGCAGGGAGGTGCCAGGGGGACACAACAGCTTTTCAGCCCCACCACCCTGGAGCACCAGGCTGTAGCCAGTGGCTTCCTGAGGCTCTGGGGGAGGTTCTGCCCTGCAGCAAGAGCCAGGACAAGTCTCAGGGTGCTGAGCTTGCCTGCCTGCTCAGACCAATTCCACATATTCCCCACTGGATGACCTTGGCTTTGCTCCGGGTCCCATTTTACTGTTTCTCAAAGTCATACCAGTCACCCAGGATGGAAACAAAATACCACACCTAAAAACACTGCAGAGAGCTCAATTGAATCACACCATTCTGTGTGATTCTGAATTCTAATGGCTTTTTGCTTTTCTAGGATGGCTTAAAAGAGCCTGCTCTTTCACAAATCTAATTCTCTCTATGTGAACATTTGGATTTCCCCCACACACAACCCCTAATAAGTAATTAAACAATCTCAGTGAACTTTGCTTCATCCAGCTTTCAGCAGGGAACATACTGCTGCCCTCAAGGGAACCCAGGATATGTATTTATTGGATTCTTTTTTGTTTCAAATCATTATTTAATCAAGATGGGGGAGGGGGGAAGCAGAAATGAAGCCCTCACTCATATTTCAGACTGTAATTCCAAGTGCAATCCCAGACCAAGAGGCAGCGCAGTCTAACAGGTTACAAAACTACAATCACTGCTGTCTTCCAATGAAACTGAACAGCTCCATTTACAGTGGCACAAACAGCCCGGGGCGAGAGATGACAATGCGTTGTCTCAGCCAAACGGGGACAGCCTCACTCAGAGCCGCAGGATTTCGTCGTGGGGCTTTTTTCTCTTGTTTTGCAACTCACTTCAAAGCGGAGTTAATTTCTCTTTCAGAGGGGCATAACGCCTGCCTTTCTCTCTTTTTCTAGGCACTGTGCTAATGAAAGGAGTAAAGCACTTGTGTCGGTGACCCCGGCGAGCCCCGCTCTCGGCGAGAGCCCGGCCGACATCTGCCAGAGCCGCCGGCACAGGGACAGCACCTGCTGGGGCTGCTGGGGATGGATGGGGCTGCATCCTGCCCTGAGGCTCCTCCACCTGCCACGGCTCGGGGAAATGGCCTCACCTCTGCTGAGAACCTACCCCAGCTGAAAAGCCAGCTTCTGATTGAGTACAAAAAGCAGAACTCTGAGCAATTCAGTATAACCCCTTTTTGCACAGTTATGAGTCCCTGACTCGAGGAGCACTGAGTAGGAAAATCCCCCTTTTTTTGGGAGAGTGCAGGGTGAGATTTCTGTACCACAAGGGCTGAGTCCCAGAGCAGGGAGGCAGTGACACAGCTGTCCCTGTGCTTGGGATTTTTGGGGCTGGATGGCAACACTGCTGAGCAGTCTGGCTCACCAGTACATTGCTGGGGTAAACTCCAGAGAATGTCAAGCAAAGGTTTGTTTCTTTTCAAGGATCTTTTTAGCCTGCTGGGGTGCAGGCACTTCATCCCCACCTCAGCTTGAGTCAGGCTGGCACTGCTTTAGAGCAAGGGTTTGTCTTCCACCACCTCTTTTTGGTAGCTGGTGCACAGCCCAGCCCTTCCATGGATATATAGGCACTGATCCTTTCCCCCCAGCTGCTGCTCCCAGCACTGGGCTGTGGATTTGTCAGACAATAACCAGGGGTAACCTCAGTGCCCCAGCGGGGAGGGGAAAATGGGACAAGAAAAAAGAGAACAACTTCCATATTTATAGAAGGTTTTGCCTTTCTGCTCTAGAAGGGCCCTGTTTGCTGTCAAAAACGTGCTGCCTAGCACTCAGAAGAATAGTTTTTCCTATGTAAGCCAAAACCCAGGCTAGAAAACAGCAGCAGCAAGCCAATATGCAGGTCTGCCATAAGGTTTCCTCAGCCTTCCAGCACACTCTGTCCCAGTCCCTGCACAGCATTTCCCCATTCTACCTTCCTGCAGACACGAGCACAAAGACAAACAGCATCATTTGGAGCAGCTGTACCCCACTGAGCTTCACTGGAAATCTGGCTCAAGCCTGTGATAATTTGTGGTACCACAAATGAGTTACAATGAAAGCAAAGGAGCTGGCAAGGAAAGTGTATGCACGGTGCAGTTATCTTCATCAGCAACAACAAAGGCAATTAGATCTGTGCCCTGCAGGTATTTATATTGCACTGCTAAAGGAAAGCACAGTGGCACAGTCATCCATCTGTGTCGGTGTGGAATAAAGTGCCTGCAGCTGGGCAGGGGTATTCTGTGCAGAAATAAATGCTGCACGTTACCCACAGCTTCTCTCTGCCTGCTGAGGCACAGGCCCACAATCCTGCTCTCCACAGGTGCCTATTGCAGCTGCATGGGATTAAAGGAGGAGAGGGAGAAGCTTGGAAATTCACTGCCAAAAATAAAAGTAGCAGGGAAATTTGAGGTGTTTCTGCATGTGTACATGCATGTGTGGGTGCATCAGCTTTTGCATAAAAAGGGAAGGAAGCAGCAAGGTAGATGCATAGGCAGGGCATTGTTTTGTGTGGTTTATCCCCCAGCAGTTCCAGGCAGACCTAGTTAGAAATTGTGGCTGTTTCATTACAAAGGAATGAAGACAAATAGGGTGGGGAGGATAGCAGAATTTACCACACTTCAAATTTTCAGAAGCAAAACAGTGTAGAATAAAAACCATCTTGAAAAGCAAAATCTTTGCTTTGGAAGTGCTATAGCATTATCTCATATTCCCATGTGTCTCTGTGTATTTTTCCCTGATCCTTCCTGGACAATCCCTTTCCTTTGGAGATATGACAGTGCATCTCTCCAGGTAAGGATGGTTTAGTTTGGAAGCCCAGGCCAGATGGAAGGATAGGGAGTGTAACATACCAGCTCTCACAGAGGACTGAAACATGGCATTTTTGAATCCTAATTCTGAACTTTTTCACAAAATGTTTTATTCTCCAGCATTTTTTTTTCAGTATGTGATCAACATATTCTGCAAGAGCACATTTTCATTTCAGGCTGCTCTCAAAGTCTGACAGAACGAAGCTTATTCATAGAGCAACCATTTAACTCATGAAAAGGAAAGGCATCAAAGGGTTGTGTATAGTCATTAATAAATGAGACTAAAGGTTTCCATTCCATTTTTTCCTTGCCAGTTTTGAGTACATGATATTTAATGACCTTATTCAGCAAAATTTCAGGGGCAGCTCTTAACCAGGAGCTTCAATTTGAACAAGGGCTTAAATGTGCTCTTGGTGTCCCAAGAGAATGTACTTCTTTTGGGGACAGGAGGACAGCAGTAGCTTTCATCAGCCATTATGCCTTTTAGTCATTAAAATATTTGCTCAAGTTATTAACCCTTACTAGAAAGAACACAGGAGTATCCTGATGACTTACTTTGCATCCACCCCCTGCATCCAGAACTATCAAGTTCTTGTCTTCCCTTCCCTGCAGCTTCTCCATTTGCTTCACTCAAATGAGTGAAGCAAATGGAAAAGCGAGTGCAGGATGCTTGAGTTTAGCTCATTTTATAGCTTTTAAAATTTTAAATTAGAGTTTACTCTTTCTTAGGAAACAGAACAGCTGGCAGTTGGCCTCACAGGACTTAGGGAGCCTGGCTTCCGAGAGAGGAAACCTAGCACTAATTAAAAACTAGGCTTAGGCTCAAAAGCATTTATGAAAAGCACAGTGCTTGAACTAAGCAACACCCTGGTGACATGATGCAGTCTTTGGCTGGCTGTTTCTTTTGGGGGAGGAGCTCTGAACTCAGCAACACCCCCAGTTCATGACAATGAGCTGCATACCTTGTTTTTCTTCCTTTGCGTGTGCGTGCACACATCAGTGTGTGGTGTGAGGTTCTGCTCTCCACGCTGCCTTATAAGGCTTTACAAGCACTGACTCACATGGCCCCACACACTCTATAACGAGAGCAAATATGCATATCTATAATGTTGAGAGACAGCTTGTGCCTGTCTGTACCCACGTACAATCCCTGGGTATTTTGATCAGCACGCTGTCTGTGTGGGTGAGTGGGTAGAGTCTCTCCTCTTGCTGGCACCATCTCTCTCCTAACTGATGTAGCTCCTGCGTGTGGCTGAGCTATTTCCAACTGATGACTGGGCCTAAAGGAGAAAACAACTTCGGGGTTTGGAGGACTCTGTAGTCAAAACACCTCTAGCATTACACATCCACACGTGTGGCTATCAGATCCTGCACTACCTCCAGTCCTATGTAGCAATTTCTCTCTCCAGAGTGCCTATCTGATACCAACACCACAGTCAGGACATCACACCTCTGCTTTACTGCTGCGAGGAACAAAGGGGAAACATGCCACAGAAAAGGAAGACTGATATCAATCTCTATCTAATATTTCTCTCCATCTCTTGCTCCCTCAATTCATGTATTATATCATCTCTTTCTGTGTATATGGAAAAACATCCCAAGGCACTGAGCCTGATTTTACCCTCAGATGCACATGCAGTTCCCATTAGCATCAATGAGGGCAGCTCATAAGTTCCAAATTTGGCCCCTGGGCTTGTCAGTCCAGAGGAACAGTGATCCTAGAAGGATTCTGATAGTCAGAAAACATCCCATGCCAATAATCATTAAATGCCAGCTCATTAAATGTAAATGTTCCTTTTGTTTATGTTTGATACCCTTTTTCAGCCTGAAGGACTAAACTTTTGGATGTAAAGACCAGTGAATTAAGTTCACATCCAGCTGAGCAAAGACTGCATAACAAACCCTTCCCTCTAAAATATAGTTTCTGAAGGCCACTTTTTTTTTAATGTCCTCAATTCATTATTCATAGGCTAGACTTTCCCCCTCTCCAGCCCCACCCTTGGTGTGAAAGTGCTGAAGGAAGGAATGAGTTTACATACATTGGAAAACAGCACCATGAATTAATAATACAGTTTAACCAAGTTCGTCTAACATCACTATAATTGAGTTATAAAAATTTCATATCATCAGAGTTCTTGCCCAGATTCCTCTGGCTAATTCAAGCAAAGAAGGACAGTGTGTAATACTTACTACTTCCTTAGAAGACAGGAAGCTGTAGAGTGGGAGGGCTTGGCTGGCTTTTTGACTGGCCTGAACCTCTGCAGAGGAGCTTCTCTTTGCTGTGATCTTTGAATGGTGCCAGGAGTGTCTTCGCCGTGTTTTACGCCCTTCCTCCCGAGACCTGGCTCTGTGCCTCCAGGAGACAGGAACAGCCAAAATGTTATTCCTTAGGATTGCAGTAGTGCCCATTCCCAGCTCCACACCAACCCTTAGCAGGTCTGTGCTAGGCCTCTGTGTATGGGACAATGTTCTTCCACATGACTGCTCTGTGGACTCATGAGGGAGAGAAAAGGGATGTTTTGCTTTTCTATTTTAAAAGAAAAATAATAATTTTGTATCCAGGCTTTGGACCTTAACCTGAAATTTCAGCTCCAATGCATGATTTTATGGTGGCTCAAGGCAAACCATGACCTTGGTGCACCCTAGAATGTTCCTATGGTGATACACCTCCAAGAGAAAACACACTCTGCTCTTGCATGAGCACCCCTCCAATTACTGATTGCATTCCTCCCCCCACTGATCCTCAGCTTTTCATTAGAAAATTCCCAGTACTTAGGAGGAGTGAGGTAGGAGAGTGGGGGTGGGCTGTTCAAGTGCTTTCAGAGAACATGAAACATGAACTCATTATGTGTATAAATCACTTGCTATTGCAGCAATGCTGGGTCTAGCACCAGCATCCTCTTAGCCGGCCCCAGGATGCATCTGTCATCCACAGGAGAGATTTTAATCAGGTCAAAGACAATGACTGTAGATTGCCACGGGCAAATATATTTCCATTGCTAAGACCATGTTTAAGGGTTTCCTGGGACATCAGCAGTACAGAGCCCTTGGGCTGAGGAAGGGACACTAGACTGGAATCAGCTGTCATGGGCTGATCATCAGCCATGGGGATTAGAAGTGACTGTCAGACCAAAAAGCTGCAGCCCCTGCTTCTTGAGGCAAAACCCTTCCATGGCTGAGACCATGGCAGACACAGCTCAGCCCCCAGTAAGTGACATTGCTGCTACCAGAATGGGAAGTGGCTGTGCACAGAGAGCCTGTGGGTCACACAGGCTGTGGCAGCCACATCCTTGAGCCCAGCAGGAAGGCTGAGGATGCTGATCTTGGGAGCAGTGCTGTTACCTGCTCCGGCAGCTGGGGGAGTGGGAGTCGGAGCTCTCCGAGCGAGAGTGGCAGCGCCGATGCCGATGGGATTTCCGGGTGCGCCCACGAGAGCTTTAAGAAGCAGAAAGGAAAACCAGCATTGGGTTAGCAAGTGGGGGGATGCAAGAGCCACCAGCTGAAGGCTGAGGTCGATAATGTTCAAATCAGAAGGGAGGTATGCCTTTTAAACCAAAGAGATTGGAGTATGAAACACGGCACAGAACATCAAGGCACGAGAAATTCTCCATCTCTTCATTACTGCAGTGACATCTTCCTGAGATCTCTACTAGCATTTTACACACAAGTTGTTAGGCTGACTCTGTAGCATGCTGGGAGAAGATTTGTGGACAAGCATGTGGGAGTGCAGCAGCCAGCACCAATCCTTTCAAGACTTTAGAGAGTCATGTGCTTGCCTTTCATGCTGCAACCTACACTATAACAGCCAGGCAACTGCCCAAGAGCTTCCTCTTGCTGAGCCTTGGGGGAAGCACCACGTCTCTGGGCAAGCCATCACAAACCTCTGTCCCTCTCTCTTGTGTTAAAAACAGGTACAGAAGGACAAGCTCCAAGTGATGGAGTACACTCAGTAGCAGCCAGCCTTCTCCACCCTCTCCAGGGGGAGCATCTAGCCAGTCCTGTGGGCAGCTCTGGTGGTTGCTGCACAAAGTACAGCTTCCCTAAGCATAGCCTGCTTCATGCACAGTTCCTGCTTGAGAGACAACACCATTTCCCTGGCTTCTGACAGGGGCCCAGTCATTAGGGCTGCCTTTTCTGACGGGGCCTGAGGACAGTCCTCAGCAAACTGTGTGTAGGGGACAGAGGGCCAGTGCCCTGCTGCAGTTCCCTTTGCACCACCAGGCTGTTTCTCATGTATTACCTGGCCCTGTTACTTCAGGGCTATAGCTGTCCATGCCAACAGCTGAAGTCCTGGCTGCAGAGAGCAGGGTGACAAGGGTGGCAGGCTAGCTGCCACCTTCTGTGTCCTAGCCCTCCCATTTTTGTTCATCACAGCAGTTATTTTAGATCTGGAAGCATTTCCATGGCTGTGCCAGCAGGCAAAGCTAACTGTGGGTGAGTTGGTGGGAACAGCCTGGCTTCATGGTCACACTACACAGGCACTGACAACACAAATACAACCTGCTTGGACAGCATTTAGCAACTTGCTGGTATAAAAACTCAGCAAATAATTGCTTGAGAACAGCATCTCCCTTAAGACAAAAGGGCAACCTCCAGGGCAACTCCTTCCACTCTGCTTGGCTGTTTTCTTTGATGCTTTTCACACCCAATGATTATATTTAAAAAAAACTTTGCATGTTGGGATCCTCCTTTCTTATTTCCATACAGCTGAAATCAGCAACACTGAACATCTTTCACTCATGTGGTGGATTTGTGTGAAAATCCCTGTGTTTGTGCTTCACCCCTTGCACCAGTCTTTCCAATTTGTTTTCCCTTCCTGCAGACGGGAAAACTGGTCCTGTGTGATTTAGATAACCAGTTGCTCGATGCAAAGATAAGTCAAAGCAGTGTGATTATACAAAAATCCTCATGGGATCCATCTGATCCACGCCTGGGAACAAAAGGTTTGCAGAAAGTGGGACTGGCTGAGCTCTGATTTGCCAGCAGAAAGATGAGGCTAAAACGCCTTGGCTGGTTTATCCCCAAAGAGCAATTCCAGCAGCCCTAGCTCCCTGAGGTCAGGGCACACCAGCAGGACATGGATCTTGGCTTTAACTGCACTGTTAGGGTACTGCTGTGTTAGGCTGGGGAGGTACCTCCTTTTACAGATAACCTAGGAAGCCCTCTCTTTTACCACTGAGGTTTCTAGGTGCAGGGCTGCCCAGTTTGAGGGGAAACTGAGCTGAAACTGTGCCACTTAATGAGCAGAAATCTTAGCAAAAAGGAGATGGTTTTCTGCATGCAATGGAGATGGCCTGTGCAGGCAGTATCCCAAGGCCCAGCAAAGCTGGCCAGGGGGTCAGTGCCCAAGGTTCAGCCCCAGGACTGTTTCCTTGCTCTGAAAGAAGTGAGAAGCCACAAGCTGCAGTTCCCAGAAGACAGAGAATGAAGGGAAAAACACCGGCAGCTTAGAGTCCTTCCTTCCAGACCTGAGGAACCCTATTTTATACCATTCCTTTCCTGTGCCCTACAGGAAAGGATTGTGTTCTGCTAACACTCCAGGGCTGAACCTCAACACCAGATTTTTGCAAACTCCATCCCCTCCACACAATCACTTCTATTCCCCTTGACCCCATACATGTTCTTAGCTGTACTGTATCTCATGAATAGGTCCTAAGGCAACCTCCTAGAGCAGCAAACCGGGAGTTGCTGAGGCCCTTCTCAGAAAGACCATGCCAGCCTGTCTTTTTGGCAGGTCAGAGTTCAGCTTCTCAGGCTGCCCCCACCAGACTTCTCTCTGAACTGGGTGAACAAGACTTTGCACATCCATGCAAGATACACAAACTACAGAAAGAGTTTTCACAAAAGAAAGGCAGAGGAAAGATCTCCAGCCTCTACATACCCTTTTCCATTCCAGCAAAACCAGAATTGCTGGTTTTAGCTTCAAAATAATCCTGAGAAATGCTTAGAGCTGTGCAGCAGGTATTAACTCCAGGGGCCCCACCACATCAAGCACTTCCTAGCCCCACACTGTGCAGGCAGGGCAGAGAACTCCATGAACCACTACTTACTGTTTTTTGTGTTTTCTTTCTTCCTTTCTCTTACTTTTGGGGCTTGAAGAACTAAATAAGAAATGGCTAATTAATTTGGAGATTTCTGTTCTGATAAAAAGCTGCACAATCACATGTCAATGTTACAGCTCAGTTGCCCAAAAGCATGCAGTAAAAATTAAAGTGATTCATGATTGTCACAGCACAGGGGGTCTGAGTGCCTGCTGACAAATCTGCTTCAGGGGCTTGGCCACAACCCTCAAAGGGATCAGCCAGCTTGCTGGCTTTGCCTTTTTGCACAGAGAAAATGAGTACTTCTCAATAAAGTATACACATATACTGGAATCAGAAGAGCTCTTCCAGTCCACACCTGGGGACTGACTGACCCCAGACCCACATGGAATGGGGGGACCCAAGGGGATTCCACAAGGAAACACAAGAAATGTCTCCTGCCCCCACTCAGTGAACATCAACCTTGGAGAGACCATTAAACTCTTATTTCTAAGGGACCACCCACACTTGCTCAACTCTTACCTGTGCCTTCTCTTCTTTGATGATAACCTGCAAGACACAAATATGAACAGTGAATACAGGGTCTCATAAAATTGGAAATTTGAGTCCAAGACTGTTTAGGCTCAGACTGAGCACTGAGAGAAGACCTCATGCAGCACCTGGGCAGGATGGCCCCACCTCTCCTTTAGCCAACTGATGAGGGAGCAGCTGAGAAATGCTGGTGTGGCAGAAGGGACCAGCACACTCTACAAGTAATTGAGAATATGATCCTCAGGATAACAAGTCTTTAGAGAGATCAGATACATCCCCTATCTCTAGTGGATATATCCCCTTTTTCTCTGCTACAGCCTCCAGTTTTGCACTGCACGTAGAGGTGGGTCCATTCCCTGGTTTTCTGTATGAAGGACCAAATAGCAGTCAAGGAAAAAATCCTCTCTGTGTGACTCCAGAGCAGTCTCACAGCCAAACCAGCATCGTGGCCCTGTCCTGCCTCCTGGAGCTCCCCTGGGATGACATAGGAGACACCTCTCTCATCCAGAACACTCTGGTGGCACGGAGGACACGTCCCTGCAGCAAGGCCTGGCCCCAGTGCACTGCACACCCCACTGTCTCCTCTCAGCTTGGAGCACAACATTGTGCAGAAGACACAGCCTGAAGTCCTGGAGGGGCTGTGAGACTGCCTCTGGCAAAGTCACTTGGGGTATGTAGCTGAAATCCTACCAAGTGTTTGGAAACAACCTCCACTGCTCACTAATCCTGAATGGTTCATATGCTGTCTTATGTGGCCAGCTCCAGCTTATCCTTGGCTTGCAGGGGCATAAATGGCTACCAAAGGTTCAAAGCCAGAGAGTCTCTGACCCAGGACTTCCATCAGGAGATGGCGTTCACGAAAGAGCATAAGAATCCTTCCTAAGGAAGAAAGTGTTTTGAAGGAGTTGCTATATCCTTGTCTCTCCTCCTTCCTTGCTCTTCTTTGGAGATTCAAGCTCAACTTTTCACCCTGTTATCCACTTTTGGTAGCTTCCCTCTTTGGTTCAATATATTATAAATACATGAACCTTCTTAGGGAGATGGAATCCACTGTTCTTGTCAAATATTGGTTTAACAGCTGAGAGAAAACAGTGAAATATTTGCAATTTTAAAATTTAATCATGCTCTTTGAATTAAAAATGGACTTCAGAAGGGAAAGGTGGAAACAGTCACTGGGGCTGGGAGAGAAGGCTGGGGTAGTGGATGTGGGGAGGTGCTCTGAGCCTTTTTCTGGTCCTGACACTCTGCAGGCTGGGGAGGAAGGGATGGGGACCAGCACAAGCCCTGATCAGTATCCCATTGGCATTCCAGAGGGTGGAGATGTGAGGATGGAGACATGAACAGCAAGGACAGGAGGCTGAGGCTCCACAGAGCTCACAGTGATTTGGCTTGTCCATCTCTGTGTCCCCACATGCCAGCAGTTCATGATGCTCCATTTGCACTGGGTGGACACCCCATCCGACACCCTCCAGCCCAGAGGGACTCTGGCTATGCCTCCCCCTGGCTCTCCAGTGCTCACAGAGCTCATACCTCTCTGCCCTCTGGGACCAACAGCTACCCCAGGCAGCAGCACCTTCCACCCCTTCTCCAAACCCACAACAGCCAGCAGCTAATTACATTTTCAAGGAAAAAAATACCTGTTTCTTTTTCGCTTCTTGGAGCTTTTCTTCTTCTTCTTCTTCACAGGTGAAGGGCTGTAGGAGGGAGACCTGAGGGGGCAGAGGGGCATTAGGGACCACAGGCCTGCTCACAGCCATCCTGGCCAGCCAACTCTCATCCCACCCTCCACCAGTGCATCTCCAGGGCAGAGATTCACTGGGGGCTCCTGCAGGAGCAGGATGAGTCCAAGGAGGAGCCCAAGGATGAGCCAGGGAAGAGCCTCAGCCCAGCTCTGCTGCCCTGAGGGGAGGGCGAGAAGATGGTGGCACCTCCCTGGGCTGTGCAACCTCCAGGCCCTCACACCTCTATCTTACACAGACCCTTTCCCCTCACACCCAGCTGAGGGCTGCCATGCCCTCCTGCCCCACACACCGCCATGGCCACCCTCACATCCTTCATCAATTCTCTTCCCTCACACCCATCTAAGAGCTGCCCTGTTTGTCCCCTCACACCCAGCCAAGAGCTGCCCTGTTTGTCCCCTCACACCGCCATGGCTCCCTCACCTCCTTCTCTTCTTGCGGCCAGATTTCTTTTTCTTCTTCTTCCCCCGAGCCGGCAGTGGCCGCTCCTCATCGCATGAAGGGCTGAGGATGGGGGACAAGACCAAATAACCATTAAAAATAATAAAAACAAACCCTGAATGGGCTCCCATGGGACTCTCTGGCATCCCCACCTCAGGGACAGGGAGCAGCAAGGTCAGTGTTCATGGTGGACCAAGGGTGTGGGTGTTGCCTCATTACCCTCTAACAAATTATTTACCCACTGATTAAATGAACTGTCTAATAGAGATATAATAAGACAGCTCCACTACAGCAATGCTGATTATTTAAAACATGTTTGTTGAGGTTAACGACTCCAAAATAGATTTATAGGTTTTGTTGCTCTTTGTAAATATGCTTTAAATAATTAATTGGCATTTAATTTGCATACAGTAATTATTGCAACCAGATGCATCTAACTATAATAAAGACTTGACATGTGTTAAGTAGCAATTGATTAGAAATATATATATTTATTGAGACACTATGGTAATTGAAGGAGATAGGCATCTCTTATACAGTTGTTAAACCTTGAAAATAAACCCTCCTGCAAATTAATTTCTTCTTTAAACATGATGCTGAATCGTGTTATGTTTCAATGAAAAGCAAATACCATGGTTAATTAATTCAGAGCATTGGGCTGAAAAAAAAATGACTGATACTCTGTGGCTACTCATTAACTAATGCAAATGCTGGTAAAGACAGAGGCAGCTGGTGGCAGCCTGGTGGCATCCCTAAATCAGCCCAAATCAGCCATGTGGATCTCCAAACAGATCCACAGGTCCCTGTGAATCCCCAAATGCATCCAGGACCAAGTGGCACAGTGAGCTCCCCAGGGCTCTGAAAAATCACTGAGGGTGCTGGGTTTGTGCCTCAGTTTCCCCACTTCTCATCCTGCCCCTGGGAAAAGCCAGGAGCAAGGAACAAGTGAAAGCAGCCCCATGGCTGGAGAATGCTGTGAGATCCTCACTCCAGAAACAGGCCAAAAACTGAGCAGTTTTCTGCAGCAAGAACAAACATTATTGCTAATGAAAGTCCTAATGCAGAGCAAATGACACTTTGGGGGGGGGGCACTCAGACTCCACCACCCCTCAACACTTGATCATCCAGGGCTTGAATTACCACTGAAATTACACTATCATAAAAACTCAGTTGCTTAGTGCTTTTAATACACTTTGGGGGAAAAAAATAAAAGCTCTGCAAAATGAAACTGCAAGCTAATGCTTCAGTTGTGAGCTGTGAATAATGAGTGCTTCTGGTGCAGTGAATCCAGTGTGCAACCACAGCACGGCCCCATGGAGCACCCACATACTCCTCACTGTCTCCTCCCAAGGATTTCATGGACCAGCAGCAGCACCATGAGAGGATATGGCACACCTTGGGCTAAGATGGGCCTTCTACCTCAATGCTGACAGAAACAACACATTTTCCAGGATGTCTCCTTGTCACTAAGCTCAGACACCTGCCCAAAGACACCCAGGGCACCGCCACAGCCACAGGAGAGCAGGGAGGAACATCTGACCATGCAGCCACAGGCGGTTTTTGCAGAGCCCTTCTCCCTCTCCCCAGATAAAGTCGATTTTCTTTGATGTGCAGCTTTCTCCCATGTGCTGATCTGACTTCAATTGTTCCTCCACGATTATAATCAAAGTCTAATTAAAAGTGTGCTTTAGATTATTGTTCCGGTTGGCCTGAAATCTGAAGATATGAAATGTGCTTTCTTGCTCTTTCTTTCCAGCATCTTTAACTGAACGGAGAGGCTTTAATCCCAGAGATAGTTGAGCAGGCAGGGCTCAGAGACCCCAGCTGCTTCATTTACCACGTTCCAGTCATTCTTCCCCTCTCAAGTGGTCAGGGACTAACGACAAGCTGATAACGAGGCTGTGTCTTAATGAAGGCAGCGCTGCTGAGCTGATCTAGGCATGGGGAGAGAGGAATTGCTGAGGGCGATTCCCAGCAGACCTGGTAGAGCAGAGCAGTGCTGGCAGGTCCTGGAAGACTCTGAAGTAGTAGAAATGAATTGCAGCTTTGTCCCTGCAAACTCGCACAGGGATTTCACGCAATCGTACACATTTTCTGCGTGCACACCGAGCCATCTAAGGCATCCCCAGCTCTCACAGACCCCAGAGAGGCCGAATAAACAGCCAGGGACACCTCCCCTGCCACCCCCGGCTCTTACCTGCGTGACCTGCGGTGGGCATGGTCTCGTCTGTCCCTCCCCTTGGCACAGCCATTGGTGCTGGCAGGCTCCCTGACCACGCAGCTGCTCAGCTTCTCGGGCCGTCTGTCCTCCGCAGGGTACGGCAGGCACCCGAGCGTCCCACTGCCAAGAGGGGCAAGAGGTGACAAAGAGCCATCAGAGCTGTCCCTTCAGCTGGGGTCACTCCCCACGTCCTGGGCATTCTCCTTTGCCTTTCTCAGGTGGGAGCCGTGCTGCTGTGAAGGAGAGCTGCCGGCTGCTCTCGGTGCTCAGCCCTGCAGTGGGAAGTGCTCCTGCAGGGCTCTGGAATGCCCCGCTTCCAAACCAAGCTACACTCCAGCCCGGGCACGCTGTGCTCATTGTTCAGGCAGAGGTGCCACGAGCATCATGCAGCAAAGGAACAGCTGGACAGCACAGGGCCAGATCCAGTCCAATGGGAAGGAAAAACAGGAGCCAGTCAGGACATCTTGTCCTGCATTGTGGGGTTTGGATCACCGGCTCTGCAGAGACAGCACAGATTTTGCACTCTGATAGGAAAAAAAACACAACCCTTTCCCATTTCAAATGTAGTTTTCCCAAACCTGCTAATGCATTGATAACACCTTGCCACTCATCTTTGACTGGCAGCAAACTTCCCGAGTCCTACAAAATAAGGTGCTGGGCTAGTGAACACACCTGGTCCCACTCACAGCTCAACCTTGAGAACCTGGGACAGCCCAGCAGAGTTAAGGGGAACCACTGAGGCAGGTCAGTGCCTGCAAGAGCCCTGGGAGCTGGCAAGGAGCAGAGCAAAGGCACGGAAAGCCTGGAGGGAGTGGTTTCTAAGAAACACTGGGGCTTGTGCAGGCTGAAATGGAGAAAAGAAGCTGAATGGAGAAAACAAACCCAAACAAGTCTGCGTGCAGACACTTGGGAGGAAAGTAAATAGGTTTCCAGGCCCTGCAGATGTTTATTTCAAAGAATGAAAAGATTAATAAAAAGCCATAAACCATACTCAGCAGGGGTGCTGAAAATGCTGGGGTTTGGTGTCATCCAGAGCATTATGGAATAGATAAAGCAAACATGGGCATGTCCAGGCCCAGCCTGGCTGAGGGGTGATACTCAGGGTAGGCTGGACTCAGCTGGCACTAAAAGTGTCTCCGTTTCTTCCCATTATCATTTTAAAGCCGATCCCAGAATTGGGCTGTGGGTGCCACTTTAGGGTCAGCTCTGCAAAGTCCCATGGCTGTTTCTGCTACCAGACTTACCTCCTCTCCTTGGAAAGCAACACCCTGGAGCCCTCAGGCCATGTGGATCCCACCAGAGCAGGGGGAGGTTGGGATGTCCCCCTGCCAGCCCTGCAGCCACAGTGAAAGATGCTTTGGCTGCAGAGACCACCACAGCCATCACACATGGGCTGTGCAGATAGGAACAAGGGCCAGGTGTGTGCTGCCCATCTGGGGGTTAAGTGGGGGCAAGAGGGTGGTTACAGAGCACTAGCATGCTGAAAAAGCCCCAGTTAGGCATGGCCAGAGTCTTGCATGCTCCAGAGAACATCCTACTGCCAGCCTCAGGCATGAATAGCACTCCTTGGGCTTGGAGTTGGCACAGGGGCACCTGCAGAAGGGTCACCCCTCTCTTCCCACCTGCGTTTTCTCTCTCAACAAGCATCCACTTTCTCTAATAGCCAGCTCCTCCTTGGAACCTATTTTGTAATGCCTTAACATTTAAGGATATGCACAGGCAAATAAAAGGGACAGGGATCAGTGGGGGGAAGCTGGGTGAAATATTTCTGGTCCACAACATGCAGGGGGTGAATAGTCCCTCTTGCTTTAAAAAGTCTGTTTGTAATAAATCCCCCAGTCGCTTCCCAATATCTCCATTATTTTTAACCATCCAGGAAGCTACATGGTTAATTGTTTTCTGTGTGCCAGCTAATTGGCTTGTGGCCTTTCCCAAACCCCTTTTAAAAACAGCCTTCTGAGGCTCAATCATTAGGATCCATTAAAAACGTCCCCAAATTAATGACCTGTGCAAAGTCTGAGCTGGATGCACTCCAGCAGCAGAGGCACGAGGGATCCTCCCCAGGCTGGCAGCAGGCTGCAACACCACTGCCAGGACCTGGGCACAGCAGGCGACATCCTTGTCACCCAGCTTCTAATGGGATTTCCAGGTCCTGGGGTTAAAACATATTGGCCTCGAGGCAATCAAGGACTCCTGTCCTGAAACATGCCAGGAACCATTTCTTCTGGGCTTGGACGTAATTATTGATGGAAATAATTATTCTCCAATTCCATCAAAGGCTGGCTTCCATTCAACCAAATGTTCTCCTCTGATGGATGCTGAGAGTCACTAATGCTTTAAACTGGCTGGTAATCCCCTGGCGTGGCACTCCATAGACATTGATTGAATATATATATATATATAAAACATTTTCTTTTCTTATTGTCTTTTGTGTCTTTCATGACTGATATAAAAGTGATGCAGTTTGGTGTGAATGATCTCTGTGGCCTCAAAGGAGGGATTATCACACCTTTCCTGCTGCTTGTGCCTGCAGCAGAAAAGAAAAAGCCTCTGTGGGTGTTTTTGCTGGAGCTGGCCCAGGGAGAGCAGCAGGAATGATGCTCAGCAGGATGCTGCTGGGAGCAGGGGACTCACTCAGCCCAGGGGATGTGCCAGAGGAGGCAGGAAGAAGAGGAGGCAGGAGGAATGCCCTGCTGGGGGACAGCACTGCTCCAGCACTCCTAATGAGGACCACAGCCTCTCTCCCCAGTGTGCTGGTTGCATGTTTGTTTGTCCTTAAGGATGCACTCCTGGCCACAGGCAGTCAGACCAGGACAAAGCAGCTGCCCACCCACCCCACCTGCCCTCCAAGCTTCTCCATTTCCACTTGGCAATTCTATCACTTCCAGTCATTTTTCTTTTCCCTTTCTTTCTCCCATGCAGAAGTCCAGCCAGAGGTGTCCAGAAGCAGCAGAGCTGCTCCTGATGGAGGCCCCCCACAGCAGGGCACCATGGGCTGCCTGCCACCTGCTCAGTGCAGAACATGCCCTGTGCAACCACTCACCACACTTGGCTTATCCTGTCCCATCCCAGCAGTCTCTGGTCCAGAAGGTTTTTTTGGGCTCACGGCAATTTTTGCCAGTGCTGCAGTGGCTGGAAGAGAAGCAGCAGGCACACAGAGCCCTCAACTCTCCACCACATTGTGGTGTCAGATTTGGGCTCTCACATGTATTCCCTCTCTAACAGAATGTGTTGGCAGCAGAGGGAAATGATCTATTGCCTACCCTAATACAAATGATGCAGAAAAGGTCACTGGTGGGAAGGAACTCAAATATTCCTTATTTGAAGGTGGATGAAACCACCATAAACCACTATGGCCACATGGAGGAGAAGGGATGGGGGGCTCTTTGCTGCTGGCAGTGCCCTGAGGCCACTGTGCCCCCTTCCCTGGGGAAAGGATGTCACCCCCAGTTTGTGGGGATACCACGGAAACCAGTTAAGCACTGCCCTTGCCCAAGGACAGATCCTGGCACTGTCCACAGAGGATGGGACAAAGGCACAAAACATTTGCTGCCTCAGGGAGCAAACTCCCAAACCATGCCCATCCCTTCATCCTGGGCTGCCATGCTGCATGCCATGGCCAAATGCCATCTCATCAGGCCATGAAATGTGGCACTTGGTGACGCACACTGCTGGGGGAGCTGAGCCCAGCAATGCCCGTCCCCCCTGGCCGTGCAGTGACAGCAGTCAGGGCAGGTTTGCTGTGCACTTGACATTCCCTGGGTGCTGCCATCCCAGGCCTCTGCCCTCCCCTGCCTACAGGCTCCCCTGTCCCAGCCCAGCTGCCCTGGCCCCACAGCAGTCTCCTGCCACAAACCTTCCATCAATCAGCCTTTTCCCTGCAGTAACTCATCTCAAGAGGAGACAAAAGCAGGAAGCAGGAAGATTGTCTCCCTAGTGACCTTTCAGCTGCCAGACAGTGGCACCAGGCCATCTCCCCACTCAGCCACGTTGGCCCTCACCTCTGCAGGACGGACCACAGCAGTTCCAGCCATCAGTGGCCTTGTCCAGCCCCTGTGCCCTTCCCAGCTGCCCTGCAAGCAGCAGTGTAAGCAAACTGGTCTGGATAATGCCAACCAAGCAGTTTTGGGGTTTTTTTGTCCTTTATTTTCCTTTGCATGTGCAGCCGGGTTGGGTGCTGGATGCACAAGTGTTTCAGAGGCCTGGGCACAGAGTGCACTTGGCAGACCTGCACTGGCAGCACTTCCAAGGTCAGAGGATTTGGGATAGCCAATACAGAAACTTTACTGCATTCCCTGCTTCAGTCCTGGCTGGCTTCAAATTCTCATCATCTCTCCACCCCTCAGTGAAAAGGCAGGAGCAGCTTCAGCCAACCAAAACCCTCAAGCGAACAAGCTTATAACAGCTCTGATGAGCCTAAAAGCTGTGAATGTTTCACTGGAATTAAATGATGAATGATGGATACCTTGCCTGGAACTGGGAACATCAGGACACAGGCATCCTGAGGGGAGACAGGAAAAACTGAAGTGCCTGCAGCTGCCTGCACCAGGAATGTTCTCCACTTCTCCTGAGTAACATGCAAAAAGTACATGGACAGGTGACAGAATATCCCATCTCTCATTTCCTCACCTGGAGGTTTTGGCCGTGCAAGAGAGGGCAGTGGTGGGTCAGGATCACCGCCCCCCACATCCCTGCACTCTCTGCCACAGCCACATCACATGTGCTTCTGCCCTGGGCTCTAGTGAGGGTGATCTGAGCTGCTCAAAGTGTTTCTAAAATCTACCCTTTGGGCTGAGAAGCCTTTTGGCACCAGCAATGAGCCTGTGATTTTCTCTCTCGATCTCTGGCTTTGCTTATCTGATGGAAGAAGAAAATGGTCAGACCATTCCCATGTCCCCTGAGAAGGAGGGGACAGAAAAGAGTTTGTAAAGACATTTCCCAGCAAAAACTCCAGCAGATGTGTTTATGTAAAGCTCTTTGAAATACGCACTAAAAATACCTCTTCAAAATTAGGAGATGGGGAATATTGTGAGTGCTTCCCACAAGCACACCATACACACACAAACATCCATGGCAGGTTCTTTGCCCACCTCATTCAACCCCTTATTATTAGTGCAGCAGGAGCCCTGCAGTTTGTTATTGAAAATTATAATAGCAAATCACTGAGATACTTTCCTTGATTACACAGACTCCAAGCCAGTTCAATTTTAATCTTCTCCCTGCTATTTTTTTCTGTGCATCAGCAAAGGCACCAGCTGCAGAAAGGCACGTGGGTTTCTTGAGGCAGTTCAAACGCAGAAGAAAAATACAATTCTGTACTATACATTTTTCATCAGATTTTTGCCAGTTGTGACTCTCCTCCCCCTCCTGCTCCTGGGAACCCTGTGTCCTGGCACAAGCCTGGATGTGGCTCCTTTTCCTTCTTGCACTCCAGAAAGGTTTAACGACTGCTCTCAGCACATCCCGGGCCAAAAAAGCAGCTTGGCTCTTTCTTTTCCAGCAGTTGATTTACTATGCATGGTTGGATCAGAACAGAGGAGCTTCCCTGCTGGAAGAGGCCCCGGTGGCGGCACAGGACCAGTGCCAGATGCTCCGGGGGATGCTGAGAGGTGGCAGCCCACGGGGAGGGCTCTGTCCCGGGCACCAGCTGGCAGCGGCGGCTCCTGCCGAGCAGCACGGGATGGACAATCCCCGCAGAGGCAAAACTCCAAGGGGGAAAGCGATGCCTCCATGAATCGCCTTCCTAGGTAGGGTCAAGCACCAGGGTGAGCACAGCCTCTCCCTGCTCCCCACGGCTCGGTCTCCTCCTCCCCCGGGGCACCAGGAGCGCCATCCCCTGTCCCCCTTCCTTGAGCACCTTGCAGGGCTCGGTGTCCCTCTCCCTCGCTGCCAGCGGCCCAGGATGGCTCTGCTGACTGCCTGCCAGCGACAACAGCGAGAAACCTGAGGAATATGGCACATGGGCACACTGTTTCTAAAGAAAACCTGGACTGCTGCCCCATCTCGAACGGTTTCTGCAGCATCTTGTGCCTCCCACGCTGCCGGCTCGGAGCTCCCTGCGGAGCTTCCTGCCCGTCCGCACCTGCACACTGCCGGGCAGGCTTGTTCTCAGGGGGACAATCCTGTGCCTTTCCTGTCCTCAAATCCCCCTCCTTAGACAAACGCCCTGCGGCTTCCAATGTCTGTACAGGAGCTAGTTTTCTCCTCCATCGGGAAATGTGATGAGAGGAGCTTTGGCTGTTTCAGGTGCCCGCAAATGCAGACAGAAGTGCTGACATGGCCATGCTGCCACATGGCACAGCAATCTGGCACATCCCTGATCCATGTTTTGAGGAACCCTGGGTTCCTGGGTGACCCAGAGGCCTGGGGCTGACAGCTTGTGCCAAACCCCACCCTAGCCCCAGAACCACTCTGCTCGCAGCTGGCCTCAAACAGCGCTCCTGGATCCTTTCCTTGCCATCACCCCCAGGCATGGAGCAGCCATGAAGGGGATGAGCTGACAGCCAGGCATGGGGACAACCTGAAACAGCCCTTGCAGAGCTTGTGTCTCCCATTAAAGACTTGCCCAAACCAAGATGGGCAAAGGTCAGGACCAAGGGGCTGGGAGGGAGCCCAGGGACTGCGGTTGGGCACTTTTCAACACAGCACATGGAGCCAGAAGCTGAGGAGCACCAGTGGATGATGCTTAATGCTTCAGGAAGGGTTTAACAAAATAAAAATGAACTCACGGATGTCCTAGAAAAGAAGTGCTTTGGCACTACCTGCAATATGGTCAGGCTGGAGAGCAGCTTCACACCCAAGGGGCTGCACAGTGCCAGCCACTGCTCCAGGGACCATCAGGTGAGCCCATTACCCCCATTGTCCAACCCCATGCTATTTAGCATGGCAAACAGCAGTGAAAGAGTGTACTTGCCAATAACAACTCGTTAAATTTTAATCAAATAGGGAATTGTAAGCACAAAGTTACCCAGAGCTCCTGGGAGCACTGAGAGTTCACTTTAAAAATGAATTAGTAATTAGGCACTTTGGAAGCAGCAAGGAGAAGGCGGCTGGAGAAGATCCACTTGGAGCAGCAACACTTTCTTTGCCACTCACGTAAAGTTTTTCCTCCTCTCCCTTAATTTGCTTTCTTTGAACTGTCACTGGAAAAGGGGAGAACACACTGGAGGTCCCAACACTCAGGTAACTCCAAGAACACAACCCGTTCATGCAGCTGCCACCTGTCTACAGAGCTGCCCTGGAAATGCCTCTGCTGCCCCATCCATCCATCCATCCATCCATCCATCCATCCATCCATCCATCCATCCATCCAGGCTGGGGACAGGGCCACTCAGGTCACCAGATGCTGTTCATAAACCAGCCCCTGAGCCATCTGCCAGAACACAGGCATGGTGCTCAGTAGCCTGTGGCTACAGAACAGTGATTCCCAAGGGCTCAGCTTGAAACGACTCCAACATTAAAAAATGTTCAACCCCCCAGGACAGACTCAGGGGGGCAGCCAAATGGGTGTCCCCAAGCAGGGCAGGGGTCTGGTGAGGAGGGGTTCCCTGGACATCCTTCTCTTTGGGACTTGCCTCCTGAATATCCAGCCCCCTGTGAAGCACAGGCTGCACTGCCAGGGTCACCTGGGGCCAGGAGGGCTCCGTGACACCGTGAGGAGCAGATTCCCCATGCAGGGAAGCATGGGCAGAAATGAGCTCCCATGGAAAGGAATTAACCAGCAGATTTCTGCTGCTGAGCAATGAGCATGCAATGTTCCCAGCCTGGCAAGGGATGTTCCCTCACTTGCTGACAGGGGCTCTTGATGGCCAGAAGAGCCCTTTGCCTCCCTGTGTGTGCAGGGACAGCTGAGCTGGGAAGCTCCTGGATTGCAGCTTCATGGGTTGGGAGTGTTTGTTTTGACTCCAATCCTGTTTCCCTGTAACACTCCTGGTCCTGTGGGAAACACCTCAGTGGTCAGGCTGCCTGCCCAGGAAGGATTGGTGAGGAGGTTTTGAGTAAAGGAGAATTTCTGGAAGGGAAGACAGGGCCTTTTGTCCTCCCACTGTGCTCCAAGGAGGAAAAGGTTGGTATAGCTGTGCCATCCCTGCCACACAGAGGGCTGTGGGGGGCTCAGTGCTGTGTGGGAGTTGGAGTCAGAAAGAAACCTCCTGTCTGCTCTCAGGTCTTCAACCATCCACACCACCCTGCAACTCTAGACATTGTTTTAAATCACCCCAAAAGAGAAAAGGTGGAATATTTGTCAGCTTGCTGCTTCCTAGGGAGATTTGGAAAAGTCAGGTGAGTCCCCATGGCAGACCCTGCCAGGAGAGGCTGCAGAGAGTCATTTCAGTTTCCATCCCATCCATCTTTAATTGGGTGTAATAATAATTTTATTGCTTGCTGGGATTTGTGAGGCTGAACTAATATTTGTAAAATGTTTTGCTATCCTCAGCTGAAAGGCAATCTAGAGTGGCAAAGCCCTGGTGTTATTCACATTTGGATAATCCAGAATTATTCATAAACAAAATCAAGATTATGCAAATATATTCATTAGTTCTCAGAATACCTCCAGGAAAAGAGAGGAATTAGTTTTGTTAACAATTATGTATTATGTAAGTGTGTGTCTAAGCACGCACAGCCCCGGTGCTGGGGCACATTTGCCTGGGACTCATCCTGGGATCCCAGAGTCCTGGAGAACAAAGGTTTGGCCTGTACAAAGCAACCACCTCAATTCTGGGATATCCTGATGCTCCACAGCAAATGACAGCATGCAGCACAGAGCCCTGTGCCCTGCCAGGGTCCCCCTGGCTGCTCTACTGTCACCCCCTCTGTGCCCTCACAGACAGCCCCTGTGTGAGCACCATCACCTCACCCCCCCAAACCAGCCTTTCCTACCCAAATGAGGGGCTCTACAGTACATGCAGGACCAAGAAGCTGTGGGTTTGGGATCTGGAGGCAGCCCCCTCACCCAGGGCCTGCCCTCTGTGCCCAGCACAAGCCCTCACATGGTGCCAGCCTGTGCCCAGCCTGGCTTCCTGCAGTGTGTGACCGTCTATTTGGGATGTGCTGGGAAACAGGAGATAAAGGTGCAGTGAAAATACTGCATGGCTTAATTAATGCCACATGCCTTTCACTCTATAGGTTGTGTAGATGGTTAATTATTTTTATAAAGAAAATAATTAGTCCCAATCAAGGCAGAAGCTCTCCAGAATTACAGCTCATTAACTGCTCTCACATTTTTCTGTTCTATAAAAAGTCATGTGGTGCTGATGAAGATTATAGACCCTTGGAATCAGCATTAAATACAAATTCAGACAGTGTTACCATCCTATTACCATCAACTGCATTGACTTGGCTTCAGTAATTGCAGTTAGAGATGAAGGGCAGGGATTTCTGCTCCACACAATCTCTGGAAACAAGAGCTCTGCCCATCAGTTTGCCAGAAACAATGTGACACCAAGCCCTGACCTGGCTGAGTGCATCCCTGAGGAGATGACAGCCACCAAGGAGAAAGGGGAAAGCTTGCTGGGCATGGGAAGATGAGTGCTCGGGGTTGGTTCAGTCTCTGGTGGCATTGGGGCTGCTCCTGCACACAGCAGGAATCACCCTGAATCTGCCCTTGGGCAAAGCCACCAGCCCAGTGGTGATGTACAGGGAAAGGAAATGCCCAGGCCAGGAAGTGCAGAGGGGACAGCCTTTAAGCAGTGGGATTATCCTCATGGGACATGGGGAAAATAGGGCATGGGGGGATGTTCTTGTCAGGGATGGGGAAGCATCTGCAAGCATCTCCCTCTGGGCCGTGCAGTCCAGGCACTGGTCCAGTTCTATTGAACACTGCAGAGGCCTCGCTCAAGCCTAATTGAAAGAAATCACAGCACATTAAAGGGAGTTCAGGTCAAATCAATACCAATGTGGTGGGGAGGGAGGGCAAGGGGAGCAGGGCACTGGCTGAGTCCCAGTGCCAGCTCTGCAGGCAGGGCACAGGCTGTGTCCATGGGCCCCACTGCTTTTCCACCATGGGAAGGCAAGATGAGACCTGCTGTCCTCTGCTCTGTGCAGGACAAACCTGGCAGTAACACAGGCCAGCAGTGGAGAGGGGGCAGGGGAGCCATGGGTCCTTAGGATCCTGCTTTTCAGTTTCCATTAATCAGGGATAGATGTGCCCTGGGTGGCATTCACAGCCCAGAGAGCCAGCACCCAACACTTTGGACCACAAGCTTCCACTGCAAAATTAACCCATCCATCCCAGTGGCACAGCTCCCGTGTCCAGAGCCCTTGAGCATCTGAGCCCTCTTAGGGGATGGGGAAGTTGGGGCTCTGGGTAGAAAAATCCTGAGGCAATGGGGAAATAACTACTGCCACAAGGCAGCATATAGCAGGAGCTAAATCTTCCCCTGGCACATGCTGCCAGTGTTGTGCCTTTGGCTCTGCCTCTTTGGGTGTAGAGATGCTCCACACTCACAGTGAGGGCAGGGATAGAGACAGGGACTCTGGCAGCCTGGACTCACCAAAACATCCAAAACCTCTTCAAAAGATATGAAGAACATCCTTCACCAACACTGGCTCCTGACCCACATGTGGGAAATGTTTGGGAGAGCACAAGGACTGGTCCAAAACCAGTCAACAACTTCACCAGACACAACTGAATTCCTGCATTTGGGGATGTCCAGGGATCCTAGGGGAGATGCAACCAACATATCCTGTGCCCTGAAGAGCTCAGCCCCACACAGGCACTCCCAGGGGCCAGAGGAGGTCACCAGGAGACCAAGCTCATCCTTGATTAGGAGACACGGGGCACAACCAGGCTGACAGCCCGTGGGTTCCACCACTGCCCAGCAGGTCAGGCTGCAAACCTCCCCATTTCAGGGGTTACACCACAGCTCCCTTTGTTCCTCCTGCCCTGGCAGTGCCCACCCAGACCCCCTGCACCTCCCTTTCCATGGCATTATCCTTGCCCCTCTGCTCTGCTGGCCTTGCACCATCACCCTCTAATCCAGCCAAGGCAGACAAAGGCAGGGATGGGGTGGGCACTGAAGGATAATCACAGAGGCTGTCCCACACACAGGGAAGGGCAGGTGACACATGATAAGTTTTGTTGCTTTGGGGTTTTATTTTCTATAAGTTATTTTTTATAAGTCACAAGTCTTGGAATTTTCTGGAGAATAAAACCCCTATCCCTTCAAAGAAGTGCTGAAGCCAGTTGTCTTGCTTGTCCCCATCATAACAATCCTGACCAGGCTCTGCTGGGATTTGAAGGAGGCAAATGCTTTATAGGCAATAAGTTCTCTGAACTAAACCACCAGCCTCAGGGGTAGATCTGCCCAAATCCCAAACTGCCTCCTGCACCCTCTAGGGCACAGCCATGCCCATGCCCTGGCACAGCAGGGTTGTCCTGCTGGCTGCAGTTGATGGAGAATAACTTTTATTATATTTACATGCCCCTATAGATTAGTGTCACACTTGCACAGCTTTGGAGGGCAGGGGATTGTACAGCAGCTCTAGCTGACCCATAGATTAATGCAGCAGGAGCTCTTTAACTGTGAAATCTCTCTTAATGCAAAAATATTTCTCTTGCTGGGCAGTAGCTAATTCTTCATCCTGATGGTAATAGAGCTCAAATCCCAGCCTCCTGCCCCACTCTGTTCCAGTCACCCTCCAACACACGTGGCACAGAGATAAATTCAATACAACCAGCCCATTGCCAAAGTGCCATCAAGTTCCAGTGGGATGATGCACTGCTGGAATTTGATGTTCATGGCAGTGAAAACCCATTTTCTCATCACTGCCTCTGGGTCTCAGAGCATTTCAGCCAGCCTGAGGGCTGCAAGACAGGCACCTGACCCCAGCCCTGGAACCCAGCAGCAGAAAGGCCCCACAGCCCATACAGCAAGTCCCAGCCTCCCCTGCCCCAGGGAGCAGAGAGAAGAGCAGCCCCACAGGCAGCAGGAGCCTGCCCATAGTGTCCCCTGTGCCCACCCAGGGGTGAAAGAGGAGATGCCCCTGACTGGGGCTGGGCAGCAGCTGCTTCTTCCTCCGTTAATGACAAGACATAAATTAAACATGGAGAGTTAAACGGGTCATTGGTGGAACCCCAGCCTCGCTGCCTCCAGACCAGGGCCTCATTTCAGCCTGCCTCAAACACCAGTACAGTTTTTAATATAGTTTTTTTTGCCACTTGCATTATTTTTTGTAAGCCCTTCCTGCGGTCCCCGCTGTGCTGGCAGGGAAAGTGTTCCCGCCACGTGCGAAAGAAACGGCTATTTTTAAACTCCCCGTGTTTGTCAGCGCTTTCAGCTCAAGTGGCTGATGGAGAAGCCAGTTTTGCAGCACCCGGTGTCCCACAGAGGGTCGTGTGGCCTTTGCCAGGAGATGGTGGCACAGACGTGGGCACTGTGCCTGGCCATGCTGCCAGGGGTGGTGGCCCAGCCCGCTCATCCCCGGCACAGCTCATATCCACACCAAAGCCCTGCTCTGGGTGCTGTGCTGTTGGGACCCACTGCTCCCACCAGATTTCAGACATCACAACCTCTGTGCCTTTGCAGACACCTATGAAATCATCAAGCCAGCTCCAAGGATTTGGCCTTCCTCCCCACCCTTTTGCTGGCAATGTCAAAGGGCTCCAATCCAGGCATCAAACCCGGGCTGATGGCAGTGTCAGGGATTTAGGGCCACCGGAGGACCCAAGGGGGTTGGAGCTGTGTGTGGGTCACAGGGAAGAACTGTGTGTCACAGCAGACAGTCTCAGAACAGCAAAGAGCCCCTGGGGGCTCATGCCAGAGCAGGGGCTGTGGCAAAAGTCCTGGCACCCTCTGCAGCTCAAACACTGATGGGAATTTCTGGCCTGGGCCAGGCTTTGCTGTGATGAAGAATTTTCACTGCCCACAGGGAGAAAAAGAAAAAAAAAAAAAAAGGAGAGAAAATGAAAGGGTGGTCATGCATGAAATTATTTCATTTCAGTGACGTGGGGGTTGCATTTGATAAGTCCAGCTTATAGAGAAATGGAGGTATAGAAAGGTACAGCCACCAGCCATGGGGATGTGGGAATAGGGCTGAGCAGAGAAGGCATGGGAAATCTCCCAAGCCCAGGGAGCCTGGAGACCCCCACACACTGTGAGAGTGGGATCTGCAGAGGCCCTTTCTGGGGTCAAGCTGCAGCAGGACAGGCTGTCCCAGATGATGGGGGCAGGATGGTGACAGCTAGGAGACATGAGCAGCCACAGGACTTGGTGCTGGGCAGAAGCTCCGTAGCAATCCCTGTCATCAAGGTCATCACTGCTATTTATTATTTAGGGCCTCATAGCCCTAAATATTCATTAGCAGGACTTTGCGGGAGGGGTGTGAACACATGCGTGAGGTTCAAGTGTCCTGCTCTCCTGCCTCTCCAGAGATGGGATAAAAGCAGGGATGGGGACTGGCTGGAGCTGGTGCTGCTACCTGAGCCAGGCAAGACCCTAAACTGTCATATTTCACCCTGGCCTGGTTCTCCCCACTCCATGAAACAGCCTCATGCAAGTGCTGGGATGCTGCTGAGCCAGGGAGGGGACCCCATGGCCAGCACAGCCCCCCGAGGTGCCAGACCCCACCAGTGCTGCCCTCACAAACCCAGCACCCCCAGCATCTGCAGACGTGGGGCTGCCTGGCAGCCAGGGCAGTGTCTTCAGTGGGCTTGTTCAAGGGTAAAATCGAATATTTCTACAAACCCATCCTCCAAGCCAGTGGAACTGTCCTCCCTCTGCTTCCTTCCACCTGATTTCATCCCTCATCTGAAGAGATCGGATACAGTGCTTCCCCTGGCACAGCGTGGACACCATGGGCTCCCCCTTCGCCAGAGGTGGGGCAGCAGCAAATCCCGGATTTAGGGAGAGCCTCATCCCGTGTTTCCCCAGCAGCTGCTGTGGCTCTTCACTCTCAGCAGCAGGGTCAGGTTGTGCCCGTGCTCTTGTGGCGAGTGTGGGAGCTGGACCCATGGTTTGGGCCCCAAGCAGAGCTCAGCAAAGCTCTCAAGTGGACGTTTACAGGTCAGAAATTACCTGTCCCCAAAATCACAGCGTTCCCCAGCAGAGAAACCAGCAGGGTCACTGTACCCAGCACCAGTGCAGAGGAGAGGCAGATGGACAGGGCCGGGGGAAAGGAAGAGGATGAGGATGATGAAGGCTCTGCGAGCAGCAGGGAGTGCGTCCTGCGGGCATTCCCAGCTCTTCCCTCACTCAGCTGCCCCCAGCCTCCCGGCAATTCCCGAGCTGCCTAATTAGCTCTCGCTGCTCCCAGCGCCGTCCAGCTGGAGCCGGAGGGCAGGGGCAGACAAAAGCCTCGCTATTGACAGCCCCTCCGAGGAAGGGGCTTTTCTTCTCCTCCTCGCTTTTCTTTTCAAGCCTCTCTCCCCCCTCTTGGGCCGGGGCCACGGGCTCATTAGCACTGGGGCTCGTTGGGATGGAGGCAGCAGATGGCAGCCAGGCGGCTGGCCGGCCCCGCCGCCGCCTCTTCCCGCGGAGCAGATGCCCGGCCAACAAGGGGGAGGATTAGGGAGTGGGGCCATCCCATCCCATCCCCTCCGCACCGCAGCGCTGCCAGTGGGGCTTCCTCCCCGGAGCACACCCCAGGCCCTGCCCAGGGGCTGCCACCCCGCTGGGGACTCGCGGCTGCCAAAGTGGGTGTCTTGGGAAGCCAGAGGTTGGGATGGCCAAAAGTCACTGCAAAAGCCACAGGAGAACTGCAGCTGCTTTCTGCACTCGCTGGGGTACCGAGACTCCGACACTGCAGTGCCGTGGCTGCTCCTGCCATGTCCCAGTGCAGCAGGGAGGACACGTCACCCTTGTCCCAGCGTGCCTTCAGCAGCACCCAGACTCCTCCAACATCACCCACAATGGCAAACTATGGCTTAATCCCACTTCAGCAGCACATCCCTCCCCCTCCGTGCACGGTGCATCCCGGGGGATCAAGGGTTAAAGCACAAATCCCCAGCGCTGCCCTGATGTGACCCACTTAGACCATCTGGCAGGGGGGGGATGCAGGAGCTGCTCACTCGGCATCACCGGCTGCCCCAGGAGCTGACACCAGCACCCACAGGGCCCAGCCCCAGAGTGCCCCAAAGCGGATTTTGGCTGAGTTTCTGGGGACAGGGCAGAGACAGAGCAGCTCATGCCAATAGTACTGTGGCTGGCAGTGTGGCAGCAGAGAACTAAACCACCCCCAGAATCTTCCCCAAGCCTGCAGACTCCCACCAGCTCCAGTTCCCTGGAGCATCTCCCGCCTGGATATCCCCAGGTCCCGGCACCGGTGCTGATTAAACTCTCAGCAGTGCTGGGAAAAGTCAGGCTTCCAAGTGGGACAGAGCTCCCAGCCCCACGCTGTGGCCGAGGTCACGGCCAGGGAAGAGACAAAGACAGAAGCTCAGCCCAGAGGGAGGAAAGCAGATCCTGCTCTGGGGCTGGGGCCAGAGAGTGCTGTTCACACCCATCCCCAAAGGCTGGGCAGAGACCGGTGACACCTTAACACAGCAGATTTTGAAAGCATTTTCAGTTCACCAGAGCCAAAGCTCCATCCTCGTGTTCCAGGGGAAGAGACTGAGGTCTCCCAGTTTGGCAGAGCGGCTCAGGGCAGGGTAGGTGGTTCCTGTCCGTGACCCCATCCCTCCCCAGCACACTGGGCACAAAACCCCCTCAAATCCCACACCGGGATTTCACATATGCTGGAGCAATTCCCCTGTAAAGGCAAGCTCTGTGTCAACCCAGCATTCCCAGCCTCCCCTCTCCACCCAGTCCCTCACCTCATCTGCACAGCAAAGCCCCACCAGGCCCTGTGTGGGAAAAGGTTAATTGGAAAAGCCCCTTTCCCCATCAGCTTGGTTTTTCCTTTCACACTGCAAACTGGTCAATAATCCATTTACTTTGGCAGAGCTCTGCTCTGGGCACAAAGCTGTCTGGGGGGCTGGATTTCATAGCCCCCCCCAGCCCCAGCAGGAGGGAAGGTATTAATGTACTCTTTTGTTCCAGGACAAACCGTGGGTTTAGAAGAGCTTTAACCCTCCAAACCTCTAAGACAGCTTGATGGGAATTTAGATGGAAGAGACTTTACCTGCAGAAGCAGCATGAAGGTAGTGGTGAGGGATGGGGCAAGGGAAAAAAAAATCACTTTCTGTCCAGGGAACCCCACTGGTGCCCCACAAGGATGCAGGATTGAACCCTCAGCCATTCTCAGGACAGCCTGCAGGGATAGCTTTGGGCTATGGACACTGGAGGGGTCCATGGCAGGACCCCCATGCTGCAGCTGAGCCCCTTGACACTCCACAAGGGCACAGGATAACTGATGGGGAGGTAGGCAGTGCTGGGCTAGAAACCACGGCAGCGTCTCCACTGCTGTGGGAAGCATGGGGCCAGATCCAGGGCAGGGTGTATGCAAGGGACCAGCTGTCAAGTGTGGGAGAAAACAGGAATCCAGATGGTCATCTTAATATTTCATTTGGCTAACTAGTCTCCCCATCTCCTCTCTGGCACCACAGTAATTTGCTCTTAAATTAGCCGGGAGTATCGTCAGGGAAGAGAGGCTGATCCAAGCAGTGGCGCAGCAAAACCTTCCGGAAAAACAAATCCAGAGTGGAGCCAGGCACGGAAACCACTACAAGAGGAGCTGCTGCAAGCCTTGGGTCTGTTCTCTCCACAGATGGGGAGCAGGAGCCTGGCTCTGGCTACTGCTGGACTACCAGCCTAGTGCCAGCTCGGGGACATCACTGTGCAGCCCAGTGGGGACCTGCTGCAAAGCCCCTGGGGGTGTGAGATCTCAGAGGTGTGATCCTGCCCAGACGGCAGCCCCGGGCTCCTGGCAGAGCCCTGTGGGATGCCCAGACGGCAGCATCGATGAGAAGAGCTGGGAAGCACAGCATCTCTGTCCCCTCAGCCTTTGGTGGCAGCCCCTGGAGCGGCAGAGCCCGGGACAGGGTGAGCGCAGCGAGTGCCCCGGGGCGAGCCCCGCTCCGTGCAGCTGCCACAGCGCAGGGAACGTCCCCGTGTGCCGGCAGCGCACACCGCGACGGGACAACAGGAGCCGGGCTCTGCTGATGCTGAGCGGAGCACAGCCCGGCGTGCGGACCGGGACCTGCCGCTGCCGAGGTGCAAACCACGGCAAAGCCAAGCTGGGGGGGGCCGTTCTGCTGTGTGCCAAGAGCTCCTGACTGTTCCACTCCCACCGGAGCTGTCACTACCAACAGCACGGAGAGGTGCACACATTTGGGAACTTTTTAATGGATCTGCAAACACCCCGAGCCGCCGTGCTCAGCGCCACCAGGATGTCTGTGCAATCCCAACTGCTGGCTAGACAGAGCCAGGCATCATGCCTGGCACCCAGGCTGCCTGTATTTCCCCAAAACCCGAATTTGTTGCCTTATTACATCTCTAACTGCAAGATATTTCAGCAGCACGGCTCACTCAGGCACCTTCAGGCAAGGGTGTGTGTGTAAGCCCTCAGCCCTTCAGGTGCCGACCATACCCGATGCAGGGATGGAGAAAAACACGGTGGTTCCTCTCCACCACAAACGCTGAAGCCCTGCAAACACTGCCTGTGGAAACAACAGTTGCTCTTCTCCATTGGAGATCAAAGCCATACTTTTCCCTTCTTCCTACCCAGATTAATGGAAATCAGAGAGATTGGAAAAATTCTCGCTCAGCAGCTGGGCTGCAGGGGCAGAAGGGACCCCCATCCCCACTGCTGCTGTGGCTCACAGCCTCCACTGGCACGGGAAGCATCCGAAATGGCTCATTCCAAAGGATCTCTCTCCTCCCTAGCACAGGCTGAACCCCCAACACCCAGCCTGCTGCAGACCGAGCCCTCTCCTCTACAGATGCACCTCCACGGAACTTTGGCTGGTTCCCCACACCAGCTGGGAAGAAGCTGGCAGAGGAAAAACAGCAAAGAGAGAGGAGAGCCAGCAAAAGCGTTCTTTCTTTATAAAAGCAGCACAAATAGGATATTCTTAACAAATGCTGAGACCGTAAGCAAAATAAAACTGGTCTAAATTAGAGTGCGAGGAAGCCACACGGACCTTTGCCTGTGTGATAGCCTGGCGGGGAGGCTCAAGGGCTGCCTGCAGCCCCCTCGCCTCTTTTCATGGTTTCTCTGTTGCTCAGCCTCTGGCAAAACACGGAGGCACCGACTTTCCCGGAGCAGGAGGACAGGACAGGTACTGGATGAGCAAAATCAAAGCTGCTTGGCTGTGGGACATGGGGGACGCCAACCCCAGAGCTGTCCCGGTCCATGGCAGTGAGCAGGCTGCGTGCACTGTGTGTCCCCGGGGCCACCAGCCTCCCCTGGGTGACAAGGCAGGGTCCAGCCCTAGGGGGTTTTTTCCCTCCCCAGGCTTCAGCTTCTCAGGGGTCCCAGGTGAAGGGCTGACAGAGAGACAAGGCCGCCAGAACGACACACACCCTGGACTCTGCACAGCTGGGATGGAGCTGGTCACACTTTCCAGCTGATGCCCCCACCACTGCCCCCTTCCCAGCTAGAACTTGGCAGACCCTCACCCTGCTCCCCTTGGGACTCAGCCAGCTCCCAGGCTCCAAGCACCACCGAGCCAGAGTTTCCCAAACCTGCTGTGCTCTGGAACACAGCACCTGCCCAGGGAGGGGGCTCAGCCGGCCAGGATCCCGCAGGCTCAGGCATGGGGAGTGCCCCGGGTCCTCCAGACACGAACTGCTGGAGGTGTCTCCTTACGGTGGGAAGGAGACTAGAGGTGGAGAAGGACTCGGGGTCTCCCAAAGCCCCCCTCTCTTGCCCCGGTAGCCCTTACCTGGGCAGCGGCTTGCGGGCGGTGATACTGGCCACGATGATGCTCTCGGGTCGCGGCGTGGCCACGGCTTTGAAGGTGCCTCTCCAGAACTTCTCGAAGAGCTGCTTCTCGCCCTGCTGCACGCCGGCCATGGCCCCCGGCCCCCCGGCCAGCCCNTCTGGGGGGGTTTCCATCCCCTCGCAGCCCCCAGGACCGTCCGTGAGCCATCCCCACCATTTCCTTCCCCAACTCGCTGCTGGATCGGCGGCACCGCTGCACTTTGCCCTTTGCGGGGCACAGACCCTACAGGGCAGAGCGACTCCCCGTCCCCCGCAGAGCCTGCAGTAGCCTTCGTGTTTGCCCAGTCCCAACCAGACACGAGTAAAAAAAGAGAGAGCCTGGAGCCACAGCTGAGGAAGAAAGCAGCAGGAAGTCGTAGGGACCACTGTCTAACTCGTCCACACCGAGACCCATATGGGACAGAGAATTTGAAACACAACCATTTTTTTCCCCCCTCTCTCCACCTCCCTTCCTATTTAACTGGGAAGGGGCAGGGATGGAGCACGCTGTTCTTTGGCTTCAGTGCAGTGGCAGGCTGGGAATCCCACAGTGGGTTCCTAACCAGCACAGAAAAGAATTCGTGACCTTCCAAGGCAGGATTTGACCCGCCAAGACCGGATGCGTGGGGAGGGAAGAAGAGCTGGGGCGGTGCAAGTGCAGCGCTGCGATTTCCCTCAGTCTCTGCGCTGAGTACAATAAAAACGTCTTTAGGAGAAAACGCTTCTTCTACCACATGCTTTGAAGCGCAAGTAGAAGCTGGTGACCTTGGATGAATGAGACTCTCTCTATTGTGCCTCAGAAACCCGCATGATACGTTTATGTAAGCGGCGGGGGGATAATGGAGCCAGGAACAATAGGCGGTGGGAGCCGGAGAAGGAGGAAAATCATGGGGAAACTTAATCGCTTCTTTGCGACAAATACAACATCAGCAGAAGGCTCGTTCTGGTGCCGTTGTTTGCCAACTCCTCTTTTTTGCCTCCTGCCCCCTCCGTGCCGCCGGTAGCCGGGGTCAGGAGCGGTGTCCCCGCTCGCGGAGCCGCAGCAGCGCTGGCACACGCGGGCTGGGCTTTGTGCGGGGGCCACGGGCGGCTGGAGATGGATGCTGGGGAAGCGGCAGCAGGGAGAGCGGGCACGGATCCAGCAGGGCTTATAGAAACACTGTCAGCTCTGCCAGACAATGCCTAAAAACCCGACAGGGAAGGACAGCGTTCGTGCACAGCGCAGAGATGCTCGCTGGGAGGCTGCTCCCCCCGGGAAAGCGCCCAAGGACGATGCTCGGGAAAGGCCGGCTCGGAGCTGCGGCTCTGCTCTAGCACATGCCGTGGGCAGGAGATGTCAAAGCGAGGATCCGACAGGGACAGAGAAAGGGCAGAAGGAGCGGGAGAAAGGGCTTGAGAGGGCTGGAGGTGCTGCGCTGTGAAAGCGCCGCTGGGGAGGGCACACACGCAGCCCCAGGACAGCCAGCATGGCCCGGCGCTCTTCTCCTGCAGATGGGCAGGGACCGGGACTGGTTTTCCTCTGGCCCTTCCAGTCATTTCCACAGAGCACAGGCTGTTCATTAGGAACCTGTTTCCCTTTTAGAGCACATTAAACTCAGTAAATAGAGATCAGGTGTAAGTACACACACACCCACCCCAGTCTTGCTCTGACTTGTTGGTGAATGACCCAAACGTGGGGTGAGGGTCTGGCAGGAGCCCCACAGGCACTGTCAGCCCCAACCCTGCGCTGGTGCCTCATTAACCACACACCCTGCAAGGCATCACCATCCCCTGGGTATCGCAGGATGAGCCCAAGCACCCCCAGCTGCAACCAGCGGCACTTCAGGGCATTTCACCCTCTTCCACCAGCCATCCCAGAACAGCTCTAATCGCCCTAAGATGAAGTCCCAAATAAAAGGAATAATAAATGTTTGCACTATTAAATTAGCAGCACGGGTGGTGTGTGGGCAGGAGGAAGGCTGCGATCATTGCAAGAGCCCTCTCTCCTGGTGTACCTTGTGGAGACATCAGTGAGCCAATTAAGCAATTGGCTCGGTTAACAGAGGCTCCCAGGAATAGACTTCCCTGCTACAGAATAACTGCGCAGTAATAAATTGTCTCATAAATAAACAGTCTGAGAAAGCATTACAAGACACCCAGAAAAAGCACTATATCATAAGCAGAAAGGATGCTGTGCACTTCTGGTGTGGCTATTAACCCTGGCATTGGCAACACTTCTCTGAACTGGGGCTGGTGGCCCTATGGGGGCTGTGGGACTGGTCCCATGGGGCTGGACATGGCCACGGCATCCCTGGAGCCCCCACAGGTGCTGCCTGCCCTGTGGGACCACTGTTTGCCAGCAGCACAGAGCCCTCAGTTACTCACCCATGGGAGTGCCATAAATGCCAGCCCGGGTTATTTACAGCTCCAGCTGTAACGTGGGGCTCTGCCAGGTTCAAATGTTTGCAATAAACTGTAGCAGAGTGAATGAGTCCTGGGATGGGAACAGGGAAACTGGGACTTAAAGGATAATTACACTTTTTCCTCTTAATCAGGACCTATTAATAACAGGAAATATAATAGCATAAAATAAAATATAAATCATACAAAATACAAAAACTGTCTCCCTTAAAGAGCTCTTCTTTCATTATTTGGGGTTTTTTGAGTGACACAAAGGGCTTCCCCCCGTGCATGGGGGGCTGAAGACTGGGCTCTCCCCGAGGCTGCTGGCCCCCAGCCCTGTTTGCCACACCTAGCTCTGCAGCCCTAAAACCCCCTGTACCCCACAATTAAACACCCAGAACCCTCCAAAGCTCCCCTCAGCATCCAAACCCCCCTGGGAAATGTGAGAGGAACACCAGCCATGCCTTCTACTTTTCCTCTTCCACATTTAAAGGGCCGGTGCCCTCATCCCCTCCCACACAGAGGCTTTGATTTTGACAGTATGGAGAGAAGAGGGGGGGTCCCTGCTCTGGTGAACACCCACTGTGGGCATTGGGCTGTTGAGGAGGACAAGCACAGGGCCAAGGGAAGCAGGGATCACCAGGAAGAAGCTGTGAATGTGCAGAAGGTACCCCAAGGGAGGGAAAGGAGAAAATGTGTTTAGCTAGGATTAAGTTTTAATCTGTTCCCCCCTAGTAAAGAAAAGAAAGCTCGCTTGTCCTGGAGCTGCACAAATATTTTTCTATAAATGTTGAGCGTTGGTTTTTTGGTGTTTTTTTCTTATTTGGCTTGTACCTGGTGGGAAGAGCCAGAGTCTTGTTTTGCTCAATCCACCCCATTCCCACCTCCACTCATTCCCCAGCCAAACAGGTTTACTGTGAGGGCAGAAAGTCAGTAATTATCTCTGGAAGTGTTCATTATCATCAAGAGTCCATAAACAAAGGCTGTGAGTGCCTTCTGCTCGTGGCACTCCAGAAGCACCTACCAATTATTCCCTCAGCTCAGCCAGCCCTGCCTGGTAGGAGAGGGGTCCTGCAAGGCACTGCCTGTTTGGCCTGGCAGGAGGAGGAGAAAAGGAGGAGGAGGAGGAGGGGTGATAAAACGCTTTGGAAGCTGAATGGACACTGAACTGGTTTGGCCATGGATGTGTCCAGGGGATGCCCAGTGGGGCTGGATCCAAGCTGGTTTTCCCAAGAAAGGAGTGAGTGGGGAGTGGCCTGCAGGGTGAAGAAGGAACAGCAGCCAGGGGACAATGGGTACTGTGTGCCGAGCTGGGAAAAGCCCTCAGACAGCGGCTGCTGCAGCTGCTGCAGCATCTTTACCCTGGTAAATGCAGAATCAAACTGTTGCAAGAGCGAATTAACCATCTTTCTAGGGGCAAATACCTGTTTTATGGCCCTTTTCCCTGCAAGGCTCCTGGCTGACCCCTCAGCCCTGGGCAGAGCCCAGCACTCAAGTGTCCCACTCTGCCTGTCCCCATATCCACGCGCATCCAAGGTCAAGGCACTTGCTAAAGGTCTTTTTTTTTTCCCTTCCTTTCTCCACCCACAGAAAAGCCATTTCCACCCACAGGAAACCCAGGGATGCCCCTGACCCCTTGGGCACAGGATGGTGGCAGTGACCACCCTGTCCCCTCCCTCCATCACCCTGCCCAAATTTCTCAGGCAGCAAATAAGGGCAGTGGGAAGTGGAGCTGCAGCCTTCCCTGGAGAGCACCGAGGCTGTGGGCACTGGGGTGCATCCAGTGCCCACAAGGGCCACCCATCAGTGCCCAGCTCGGGAGCTTCAGGATGCTGGACCTGTGCTCCCCTTGTTTGGGTCCATAAAGGATGGGAATGCCCACGTCCCCTCCATCAGCACTGGCTCCACTGTGCCTGTGCAGGGAAGAGGGAAACCTGTGGGGTTGGAGTGTGAAAATCCATTATAGGAGTGGGACCAGCGCAGGGTGGGACAGCCCCAGCCAGCCCCTGAATCTCAGGATGCCTCTCCATCATCTCCAGATGGACATCAGGGCCCTGCCAAGCCTGTGTCCCACTCCCCAGGACCAGGTGTGTCCCATCCCATCTTTTTGTGCTGTTCTCCTGGCTTTTCTGTGGGCAGGAGGGGGCTCTGCAGCTCACCTGCCCACGCGTCTGCTCCAACAAAAGCCTTTTTCCCTCCCTGCTTACTCACCGTAGCCGCCCGGCCCGGATATTTAGGCAGTACAGAAAAAAAGGCGCAGGGACAGACACTGTGAGTGTTCCCAGGCAAAGCCATTCGCAGCCGCCGGGAAGAGCGGAATGAAAGAACAGGAGCAGAGCGAGGCAGGGAAGCCAGGCCACGTCCTTTTCTTCCCTTTGGCTCTCAAAAAGCTCCAGACTGGAAAAGGGGAATGGAGGGTTGGAGCTGAAAATATGATTTTTCCCCTCTGAGTGGCAGTGGCCGGGGAGGCGAGCCGGCCCCCGGGGACCATGCGGCAAAGCTGCGCTCTGCGAGTGCCGCCGCCGAAAGGTCAGACACGGCTGGCAGCGGGGACAGAGGGGACAGAGCCCGCAGCCACGTGTGTCCGAGCACAAGAGACACGGCCCGGCTTTGCAGAGACGAAACAAAGCTCCTCCGGGGTTGCGGGGGGCACAGGCAGAAGGTGCCAGGGCCCCCAGGATGTGCCCGGAGCTGGGCACAGCAGGGCTGCTCTCCTCCCACTGCAATTAGCAGCCTCCAATCACACGAACGGCACCGCTGTCTGTTGGGGTAATTAGTGGCAGCTCGGCCAGATCTCGGGTCTGGCTGGACGAGCGAGTTTGGGGATGCTCAGCACAAATTTGGGCTGCAGAGAGGGAAGGCATCGGCCTTCTGCCTCCAGCTTTGGTGAGGGGGAAGGGGTCGGGCTGAGGATGTGCGTCCTCCTCCAAGCCAGCACTGAGATGTTTCCATTCCTGGCTCACCCCAGCTCCCAGTGACAGCCCAGCTCCTGCTTCCCTCCCTCCAGCACCTCCCTGCACTGAACCCATGAGCCGAGTCAGGGGCGGGAGAAGGTCTGAATCCCCCAAACTGCTCAAGCTCACCCTTCACCCTTCCTTGGCCACCTCGGTGCAAAAGTCCATCTCCCTGGGGAAGCTGAGATCTGGATAAGGTGGGGGAGGGACAAGGGACAATCCCCACCCTTTCACTTTGGATTCAGATCTTAAAACTCATTTCATGACATGAGCCCCCAGGAAGACGCTGCCCAAGACCACTCTGCCTGGGGAACGCTAATGGGACAAGTGGTTTCACCCCATGCAATCACCTCTCGCTGAGCTTTTTTCCCTGGATTTTTCCCTCTCTGGATTATCATGCTGGGGCAGTGGGAGCAGTGGACAGAGGAGCCTCCTCAGCCCCTGCCATGCAGGGCTGCCCACACCACAGGGAGGATGGAGCAGGAGGGAGCAAAGTGCTGCATTTTGGCTTTTATAGACTATTACTGATAATGGAGAAGAACAAAAATGCTTTAAAATAAAGCACTCGAGGGCGTCAGCCTAAGCGTTAAATAGCTTCTGCTAAAATGCTGCTTCCACTGAAAAAGCTTCCCGTTTTGGATTGGAGGCATTACTCTGCTTGGGAGAAAGCTGAGGCTTGGATAAAGCCGGGGGACAGGCAGCACCATCCCGGGAAAGGGGCTCTGGTGCTTCTCCTGCCGTGTGGGATTGCTCCCACAAGGCATTCAGGGCGCCCCGTGCTCAGCTCACTCCCACCCATGCAGAGCTGCCTCAGGAGAGAACCCACTCCCCTAAATTTTAGGCTTCCCACTCGTGTGGGGAGCAGCACTGCCCCTGCAAAACACACGGAGCATTTTGCAGTGTTAATGGGCAGCACAACTGCTAATGTGTAAACTTTTACTGCTCTGGAGAGTAAACAGAGAGTTTGGGGAGCAGACACTTCCCATTAAGATGCACTAATGAAACGTGAAAATGTTTTAGTGTGCTGTAATTTTATATATTTTTGAGAGCAGCTGCAGTGCTGTTCCATTTGTGGCTAATTTAAGCACAATTAAACCAGGCTAAATTACAGCCAAGTACGCCACAGGAACTGATGTGACAAGGGACGTGTCCAGGGGCCCTAAATCTTGCTGACCTTGCTGTCACCATTCAGGCTGCTTTGCAAGCTGGGTCAGGAGCTGACAGCTCCTGGAGCTCGCCCAAAGGTCACAGCAGATCCCTGAGGACAATGGGATCCTCCAGCCAGGGTGGGGCAAGGGCCCCACACCTCCCATGGGTGTTGGGGGTATCTGGGTGTGCCTGGATCTTGGAAAGGTCCTCTTCCCTGTTTTTGGGAGCTTGGATGAGCCCAAGGCTGTGGCAAACCCTTCCTGCTTGGCCAGAGACCCCCACTCTCTCTTATAGCAGCCCTGATGTCCTTCCTGGGACATCTCAGCCCCCAATTACCTGGCAAATGCTGAGGCTGCATCCCACACCCCACCCCAGCTGCCTCCTGGGGAGGCTGACTCATCTCAGGAAAATGCAAACAAACAAACAAACAAAACCCCTATTTTTTCTGGAGAATGAAGGAGCTGGTAGGATTTTGTTCTTCCTTTTGGGTAAAGGGAGGAATAGAATACTTGGAGGCTGTGTCTACGTGCTGGTATCACCTCCTTAGCACCCCGAGCTGGGTTGGTGCTGCACTGCTGGGTCCTGGCTCTCCTCAGCAGGAATGGAGTCCCACAGCCATAGGTCCTGCATGGTTTAGGGTGCAGAGCCTGTTCTCAGCAGTTTGGGGGTGGTTTTTACTGCTCTGGTTAGCTGAGGAAGGCCCTGCTCCAGCAAAGATTGCTCCGAGGGTTTCAAAAGCACCAGCAGGCAGCTCAGTGCTCCTGCAGCCCCCGGCACAGGAACTGCCGGCTCTCCCAAGGGCTTTTCCAGTTGATTTAGGCAATTGCTGTAAATCCCCTGTGGCCACTGGCTCCCAGCTGAGCCAGGTTAGACCCAGTTCAGCTCAGGGATAGCCAGACTGACATCCTCCCACAGCCTTTAGGGATGCTCCAAGGGGCACCGTGTCCCTGCAGATCTGTCCCCACCTCTCCCCCAGGCAGATGGGCACCAGGCTTGGTACAGGAGCAGCAGAGCAGCATGGCAGGGTCCGGCATGGCCAGCACTGCCCTACTCAGCTGCAGGATTCACAATCCCCTTTCATCTCCCTCCGTGCCTCTCCCCGAAACCTGCGGCAGAGGCACCACCACCCCCTGCCCCCCAACCAGCCAGGGATGATGGGGAGAGCGACTCCGTGCCCCGCCTGCCTTAACACCCACCCAGCTGCTCCTCGGGGTCCCCTGGGCTGACAGCAGAGCCCACCCACAGCCCCCTCTGCTCCTGCTGCTCTCACAAGCCCTGCTAATAAGGCCACGCCTCATCAACTCAATTAGCGGGCAGGTTGTTCCCCTGAGCCATCCCCAGCTCATCCCCCGGTGCAGCGGATCCAGCACGGATCTCATGGATCCCATTGATTCCAGCATGGATCCCACCCCTGCAGGAGGCTGCAGCCAGGGCCAAACCTCCCCAGTGCGGCCGCCAGCTCCGCTCTAATTAATCCAATTACAATACTGCGTTGGCGGCGCAACCGGTGGATTAATTGCGGTTTGTTCCAGGTAGATGGAGGCGGAAACGCTTAGACAGGCTTGTTTGCTGTTAACTGTGCAAAGCCCAGCCTCCAAGCAGCTGGGGAGGAAGGAGTCCTGCCACCAGCATCATCCTCAGTGGGGCGGCGAGGAGCTGGGTGCCTGCAGAGCCCTCGCACCGCTCCCAGAAACAAATCCTTGCCAGAGATTAAAAAACAAAGATCAGGGGGAAGACGCTGGGAGCAGGACTAAAAGGCTGCTTGCTCTCAGACGTGTATATATGTATATTTAATAGAATAAAAAGGAGATTATTGGAAACAACTGATTGTTCAGACTGTCAAAGAGATGAAAGTGTCAGGAGTAAACAGATGCCGGTCACGATTCAGCGCTCATTAAGGCAGGAGAAGGATGCATTTTATATGCATGATTAACTCCTGGCCACTGATGATTTACACAGCAGATGATCAAAGGAGAATTAATTATTGCACAGATCGGGCTGCTGCCAGCCTGGCCCCGGTCCCTGATGGCACAGCCTGTGGTCACCGCTGCTCCAGGCAATGCCTGGCCCGGCCCGGAGCTGTTTGCCCCAGCTCTCAGCCCATCCACCCCATTTCACTGCCCAGCATCCCGAGGACCCTGGGCTGCACCCACCAGGCACCATCAGCATCCCTGGGAAGGTCGGAGGTTTCCAGCTCACCAACACCCAGCCCCACCATCCCCTCCCCGTTAGCAGTAATTAACCCGGGGAAGATGTCTCCCCACTTGACACCTTTCCTTTGTGATTGTGTCTCTCTCCGTTACAAATCCACTCTGTAATTAAAGGAACTCCACTCCCTTCACCTGATGTATTTTTTAATACCGTCCCCTTTTGATCTCGTTTCCCTCTTAATTAAATTACGAGCCATGAATCAACACCGTTACCAAAGCTGCTGTGCCTCACTCATTTCCCTCCTCCAAGGAAAGAATCGCCAGGAGTGACAGGAAAACAGCATCTCTGCTCATGCTGGGACTTCATGAGGAGCACTGGGGTTGCATCCTACTGGGCTCCTGGAGAGGAAACATGAACAGCCAGGTGTGGAGCAGGGAGCGATGCTGTGGGATGATTTTGCAGTCCCTGGCAGGTGACGGAGGACATGGGGCAGCTGGAGAGGCATCGCTCTTATGCCTGTGCCGCTCTCAGGGATGGGAAACCCTGCTGGAAACAGCACCTGGGCCCTGCTGGGACTGTCCATCTTTGGGAACGATGGGCTGTGAGCCCACAAAGGCCCTGCCCCACCGACTCCGGGATCTCAGCCCGCCCTCGAGCATCCTTGGCACGCGGGGTGCCTGTCCCCGCATCCCTCCTGCACCATGGCCCCCCCCGTGCCCTCTAGGCCTGCTTTCCTGCACCTCCCGTCCCAGCTCTGAGGCCACCGCAAGGGACCATCGGATGTCACCTGCTCCGGAGAGCCACCGGCGGTATCCCTGCGGTGCAGGGGGCCAGGGAAGCCGCGTGTCCCCGGACCGGGGTGGCACCGTCACTCTGTCGATGCAGTCCAGCTGGTGACAGAGCTTTTAATGACGGATAATGGTGGTTTGCATTTAAATGCACTGCACTCTTGACTCATGACTGCAGCAACGCCGGGACAGGAGGAATAAATCAGGGAGGGCTCCCAGGAGCCTCACGCCACTGGAAGAGGCTCCTGCGGACACCCCAGAGGGAGGGCAGGGGAGGCGGCAGAGCCACCTCTGCTCATCCCCTCACTGAGTGCAAATGAGCCTGATGCCAATTTAATGAACTGCTGATGACTATCGCCTTTATTTTTAAATCTGAATTCCCGCAGGAGTCACCTTCAGCAGGGAAGCAGCCCCTCCCCAGCGACGGCAGCGTGGATTGATTGCCTGGATCTGATTAGCAATTACACCCGGCGCACTTCAGTGGTAAATACCATCACCCTGGGCTGGGCACGAGGTGATGGCAGATTGTGGGGTCCTCGGGGGGAAACTGAGCTGGGGGACTGGGAGCCTGCAGGGATAAGATCCTCGGGGGCCACAGGCACCTCCTGGCTGGAGGGACAGTCCCTCACATCATCTGCTTCCCGGAAGATTGTGGAGGTTCCGTGTGGTGGGCTGAGCTCACCACCTTTCCCTCCCCCAGGATAACTCTCTCCTGCTGCTGCCGAGCTGGTACTCACAGGCATTTATGAATTGTGTCTTTAATACGGCGCCGGAATATTTGCCCCATAAATTCTTAAGATCAGATTTATGGATGAGCTGTTACTGACATCACAGACTATTAATAAATTGGTTAAACCTACAGAGAAGATTGTATTCGCCCATTTTACGATGGCACAATAAGCAAATAAAAAGGGCCATAAGGCGGCACAGCAGCTGCGGGTGGTGATGCCTGGCCACCGTGGCATAGGAGCCATGTGCTGTGTCCCCCGGGCCACCTGCCCTGCCCTGGGAGTCACCAGCCATCCCTCCCTGCGGGCTGTGGGTGCCCGGGGCTGGGTGAGTGCCAGCCATCCCAGCACATCCCCGTTTCCCTGGGGGCAGAGGTACCGCAGGAGAAGCGGACTCAGTGCCGGGGCACTCGGGAGGGTGGAAGGGACACAGAGGACGCTGCTCCGAGTGCGCTGCCTCCTCTGCTCAGGAGAGGAGCTATTTGCAGAGCCGAGTGCGCTGCTATTTCTGGGAGAGGCTTCATTGAGAAAAGCCATCTGGAGAGACGCGGCAGCGGAGCCGCGGCTCCGGGAGCAGCTGGCCCCGCAGCTCCGGGATCCGGTGGGTTCCAGGGTTTGATGCACAGGGAAAATGTGGAGTCTCTCCTCATTCCCAGGCACATAACTGGCTGGATATTAGGATGCTTTGCCCCTAATTCAGAACTAGTGAAACCTGCTGGTTTTATCCTCACTCCTACTCTTGGCAGGGCTGTTCCCAGCCTGGGGAGATGCTCAACCTTTCCACAGGATGCCTAAGATTTAGGCAGACAAGACCTGGAAACACCCGCAGACCAGATTCTGGTGCCAGCATGGGTGATGGAAATGTGGGATGGTGGGCTTGAGCCCCACACCAGCTCCTGGAACGGATGTACCTCTTTCTGAAGGGAAAGGGGCTGAGGAGAACAGCAGGAGGAAGATCCCACTGCTGGGAAGCCCGGCCGAGGCATGGGGCTGGGAGCTGGTGGCTGGCAGTGGCCCCACATCCAGCCCGTGCCCCCCAGCATGAGGAGCCCTCCAGGAGAGTCAGGACATCGCCCCAGGAGCACGGAGGGAGAAAAACAAATATGCAATATTTTCTTCCACCACCAAGTTTCCATCAGTGCTGGCTGGCTGGGTTTGATTAAACCTCTCATTTATTACATTTTGCAATATAGTTTCATTACCAGATTAACACACATAAAACCCACAGGAAGGGTCCCAGCACATCCAGTCCTCAGAGCCAGCATATGCCATGGCGGGGTGGGCTGAGGGGGGACAGTGGTACCTTGGGATACCTCGGGACCCCCTCCCAGGAGCTGCTGGCCCTCCACCAGCTTTCCTCCAGCTGGGAATGCAGCCCTGTGTGGGTTGGTTCCCTGTGGAATACAGGCACAGGGGATCCACGCAGCTGAGAAGGGCCAGAGCAGCATTGCAGATGTTCCTCCAGCTCTGGGCTCACCAAGACACATCCCCTGGTGCAGGGACACCCTGATGTGCCCTGGCACTGAGCTGGAGCAGGGTGCACCCAGTCCCTGGGGCAGCAGATCTCCATGGGGTGTGAGGGTGATGCAATCCCATCCCTGATCCAGCCCTGGCAGCTGCTGAGGATGAAGCCCTGCAGTCCAGAACCATCTCCACAGGGCTGTTCCGGCATACAGGCGTGAGGGGGCTGCCCCAGCAGGCTGTCAGCTCTCTGCCTGCTGCCCTTGGAGGAGCCGCCTGTTCAAACTGCACTCCAGCACTGCGGCTGCTGGGCTGTGCAGCCCTGCCGTGACACCAGCCCCGCTCCCAGGCACTTGAAAAGCCTCTGTGTAAAAGAAATTAATAACTAAGTGAATGGCACTCGAATGCAACTTCTGCAGAGATAAAGCAGTGGCAGGGGAGCGGTGGAGTGTGAGGGAGGAGTTTAACCTCCCCTCCCCACAACCCCAGGCAGTGATGGATGATGACATTATCACAAAACCAGATCAGATTAAGACCAAAACAAGCTGAGATCCACTAGGCTTCCTGCTGGGGTCCTCACCGGAGGGTCTGGGTGTCAGAAGCCTGACAGCAGATGTCAAATGATTGATTCCTAAGCAGGCTGAGTTTCCTTCTCAGCCCCGTGATTGGAAGCTGGGAGGGCTGGAGCTGCCTCCTGACACCGGTGGGATTCTGCCTGGGTCTCACCCAGTGATCCATGCTCACCTCTGAGCCAGCTGCCTCCAGCTTGGGGGTGTTTGTTTGCTTTGTGATGGACAGAATTTGGAAAAACTGCATCCTAAAAGCTCTATGGCCTCGTCTGGAGGCTGTGGGGTTTTCACCCCCAACCTTTGCCAGATCGATGCACAGCAGATCAACCCACCATGGAGCTGCCCTCAGTCCTGATAAGCATGGAGAAAGGAAAAATGTATTTTAAAAAGATGCAGGTTTGCAAGGGCACAACTCACTGAGAGGCTGGAACAGAGAAGGAGCATCTTCCACAAGCTACAGCTCTGAGGCGGACACAGTTTCCCCCAGTTTTCAGCTGGAGTTTTCAGGGAGCAGCATTGGCAATATATCCCTGGCTGGGGAAGCAGCAGCCATCGGGACCTCGGTGCCACAGCTCCATCCTCAGCAGTGATTAATGGGAGTCTGAGCTGTCCTTCAGCACCAAGAGGTACCAGGGAAAACGCCTGTGGGAGAAGAAATGGGCTGGGCTGGTAACTCTGAACCTCACCCAGAGGCTCCTGCTGGTGTTTGACTCTTGGAACAGGGAGTGTCCCATGCCCAGGCTGTGTCACCCTGGCTGGCACCCCTCCCCAAGCTCCATTGTGCTCCTGATTCCCAAGGGGATTTGTCTTGCAGGGCCCCTGCAGGTGCTGGCAGGAGAAGGAGTCAGGAGCCGTTCAGACCTGTCAGGGCAGAGCAACTTAATGTCATTCAGAGCTGGGATCTCGCCCCCAAATCCCTCCTTCTCTGACAAGAGCAAAAACCATCCACTCAAATCTTCAAAGAGCAGTTCAAAGCCTTTACATCACTCTCAAGATTAATTAGCAGCTAAATAATAATCTGGGATAAGTCTTACCAAGGCATAAGAGCCACGACATGGTCAGCCAGTCATGTACAGGATCCAAGGCAGGAGAAAGTTTCATGTTCCTGGTTAAATCCAATATCTCCCAGGAAAATGAAGCCTCTTCCCATAACAAACAGCTGTGTCAAGAGTCAGTCCTCACCAGAGGAACATTTCAAAGCAAACTCACCTGGGGCACAGGGGCTGCTTGCTTCACCTGTGTTAACCTCAGGCAGGGCAGCAGCAGAGCTCTGGTCACTGTGGGCCAACCCAAATATTCACCAGTGGGTTGAAGGACAGATGCTGGTGGGTCAGAGCTGCAGGGTCAGGCAGGTCCTGGGGCAGGAGGCTCAGCAGAGGCATGGCCATGGCCTGAGGATGGACATGAAACAGAGGGACACTGTGTCAGACCTGGGACATCCTCAAATGCAAGCAGTGGCAAAGAAGAGAAAGGACTGCCATTCCCTCATCCCGATGTGGCACTGAGCACAGGCACCTCTGCCATGGCTCAGAACGATGCTTTTCCTGCTCTGGACTCCCACCTGATGCCCATATCCCACTCCAGAGGCCACCACTGCAGGGTACAGCCCAAACCACAGGAAGCCCTACCCCCACCAGCCTGGGAGTGCCATTCCCTTCCTACCAAGCCCCCCTTTCCCAGGCACCTCTGAACTCTAGGAAGAATGATTAGATAGATAGATAGATAGATAGATAGATAGATAGATAGATAGATAGATAGATAGATAGATAGCCCTCTGCAGCAAACTGGCTGCACCAGAACATTTATTTCATAGAATGCATCATTTATTTTCAATTATCGTGGTGCTTTTCCCCCTCCCTGCTCAGCTCGCTGGTGGAAAGTTTGCAGAGCTACAGAAGAGCTTTGGCAGGAGCAGCAGCCCCAGAGCAGGGACAGACAGGATGGGGACAGCCCTGGCACCTCTGGCAGGGGCAGGGAAGGAGGGACAGCTCGGGGTCAGGCAAGGAGAGGTGTCCCGGCTGTCAGCTCACCTGCGGATTAACGCGGGAGGAGGTGACAGCAGGAGCAGAGCAGAGGCGGTGACAGGGACAGGCGGGGGAGGGCACAGACAGGGAGGAGAGCAGTGCTAAGGGCGAATCCTCCCTCCAGCGTCACCATCCCTCTCCTCCAGGGACCTGCTCTCCGTGCCTGGGTGAACCAGAGCTTGCAGCCGAGTCATCCTTTGTCTGACAGGAGACACCCAGCCCTGCCCTGTGTGGCACTCTGTGTCACATCCCCAGCCCAAAGGTGATGCTGAGCTGTGACCCAGGCACACAGTTCAGTGTCTTCACCCCACACTTGCACACCAAGCAGCTTTTTTATTCCCAGGTGTGCCTCATCCAAAGCCATTTGAAGATCTCCGACACGTCATGAAGGATTTTCTAATGGGGCTCAGCAGACTCTAAGATTTATATCAAAAAGGCCCAATTTATTGAATTAATGCTGCAGAGCAAAACCATGGCTGCTTAACAACTGGAGTATCAGTATTTTACAGCAACATAACTAATAAGGCCATTAATACAAAGTGGGCTCACTCCTGACATTTATATCACTGTAAATCTCGCTCTCAGCACCAGAATTATTTATGCCATCCCAGGCACTCGAGAAGTGCTGTCATCCTTTATCAGGCTGAAAGATTTGAGCCAAGAAACGAGGAATATAAACACAATAATAAAAAAAAGAAGGATCTCGAGCAGAGCTGGGACAGGTCCCTGGTGCAGAGGTGGGGCTGTCCCTTGCTTCCCTGCAGGGATGGGACCCGGGGGGAGCTGTGACCCAGCCAGATTTCTTGGGACTGAACCCATCCACCCTACCTGGCTGCAGCTCCCCACGTGCACCAGGTGTGCCCTGAGCAAGGAAAACTCAGATGACTTTCACAGAATCATAGGATGGGTTGGGAAGGACCTTAAGGATCCTCTCATTCCAGCCCACCATGGGACTGCTTTTGCTTAAAACCCTGGGTGGAGGACAGAGACACCAACCCCACTGTCACAGATTTTTAGCAGGGATTGTGGATGCAGCCAGGAAGATGAAAACTGCACAAGGTGAGGAAGCTCTAAACCCCTCTTCTCCCCCCCAAAAAATAAACCAAAACATCTCCAGCACTAAGGAAGCACCTGGGAAACTGCAAATAGGGAGGAGATGAGGGCAGGGTGTGGGAGAGCTGAGGAGCCCGACAGAGCTCACTGAGTACTAATTATTGCCGGCATTATCTGCACAGACAGATAAGGTTTTCATTAATAAACTTGAGGGAGGTGGGGGAGGTAGAGAGAGCAGCAGCTGCTGCTGAGAGCTGTGGATGGAGCACCAGCACCAGGGAAATGCAGTCAGGACAGGGAGTAATTAGGGCTCGGGCAGCAGGGTGGCACTGGGGGGACATGGGGACAGTAATTAGCAATTATGATGAGCCTGTTCCTGCTCAGCGTTGTTGTGCAGGCTGTCTCCTAATTCACAGCATACTGGAAATAAAATTCTTAGCGGTCTTACTTAGGCAGGGCCTTGTTAAACCCGAGATCTGGAGAGATAAACCCTGGCTGGTGAGGGAGGAAGGTGAGGGAGAAGCATTCTCCCCTCACAGCCTCGCTGCACTCTCCCTGTGGCACACTTCCAGGGAAATGCCTGGGAAATAATCACTCTTACCCTGGAAAGGTGAGAGCAATCTCACAGGGACTGGGTGTCCAAGAGGATCAGAGCTGTGACAGCAAGTGACAGGCCAGGATGAGAGGTCAGCCCAGCCCAGCAATTCATGTTTTAAATTCAGGTTACATCAGGCAAGACTGAAAAAGGGGTGGGGGGAAAAGATCCCATGCCTAACTTTCTAGGATCTCCTTTCTCATCCCTTATCTCCCAGCTTTTCCCTAAGCCAAATCCAACCTTTCTCCAGCTCTTCCAAGCAGCAACAGCAATTTGCTCTGCTTGGCTGTAATTAGCTTCAAAACCACCTCAAAAATTGGTCGAGGAACATTTAAGGACTAAAAAATAAACAAAAAGAAAAAAAAAAAGGAATGGTGCTGCAAGAAAGCAAGCGAAATCCATCATAGCTAATTATTTACTCTTGATTGTCAAAAAAAAGTGATGGATTGATGAAAAGAGTTGGTAAGCAGGACGGCAGCGGGAGTGTTGTTGAAGGCAAGCACTGCAGTGGGATCCAAAAGCAGGAATTTTCATAATCTATGGGCTGTTAATTATCTAAACTGAGGTCTCTTGGAGCTGCCTCAGTGAAGATTAATTAGTTTTTGAAATAATAGCTAAATTGATACTGGGAAGGAGTTTGGGTTCCAAAGTAATGGCTGAAAATTAGCCAGCCTGTTTCTCTATTCCTTTCTGCCATGTTCAGAAGGACATTTGTCTCTGTTGCTTTTTCAGAAAAGAGCCATTAATCAAATCAGCAGATGGTTCTTCCCAAGCCTGGGGTGTTGCAGAAACACAAAAGGGAGGAGGAGGAAGCAATCACCAACAAGTGTAAGGGGAAAAAAATCCTCCAGCCCAGTGATTAGCAACTCCAGAGTCCATTTCACTTGAAAGAGCAGGAGCTGTTCAACTGGAGAACTCTTCTGGAGACAAGGAACGTCTCCCTTGATAAGCAGGCACCTCCAGGAAAGGGATTTGTCTGTCTTTAAAACAAAATACCTGCACTAATCCCAAATACCGGGATTTATGTCTCCTGGCTGGCCCAGGTTTGATGTCCAGCTTGTCAGTGCCTGCTCAGGCTCTCACCCACGAGTGGGCCACACACATCAGCCTCATCCCTGCACGCCCTGGGGGTTTGTGTGCTGGCCTGTCCCCCTGCAGGGGTGCTCACTGCCACCCTCGGCCAGCTGGCTGCACGGTCCACGGGAACAGATCCATGCAGGAGACAGTGCAGGAACAGCTCCATGAGGAACAACAGCTCCATGAGGAATAGCTCCACGCAAGAAGAACTCCATGTAGGAACAGCTCCATGCAGGAAGAACTCCATGCAGGAACAGCTCCTGTCAGCACCAGTGACAGCTCTGCTGTCACACACGGCCAGGACCATCCGAGGGGCTCAGGGGCTGTCAGATGAACAGGCACACACAGTGCCATGGCACACATTGTTTCCTGGGAAATCAGCCAGTGGGGCCGCGGCTCCTCCAAGAAAACCCCCCAGTGGTCTCTGCCTCCCTGGGATGGCACCAGCCTCAAAGCACCTTCACAGAAGGTGTCCTCACAGGGGGGACACTGCTCCTGAAGGGTCCCTGCTGTGCCAGCTCATGGAAAAGCAGGTCCATGTCACAGCCAAGTGAAGGCACAGGCAGCTGGAGGCTGCTCCATCAATCAGCAGCCCCTGCTCACGGAGCCCTGGGCTCGGGGGAGCATCTGCTCCATCACACACACACTCACAGCTGCTATGTGTGAAACCCTTCAGAGCGCTCCCTGCTGCACCTTGGGTTTGTGGCACAGTAAATAATGAGGGAGAGGCACCCATCCCCTCTGCATCCCCCCGTTCGTGCTGCCCCAGCCCAGCCCTGCAGATTTCCTGCCTGGATGTCACCTTTCCACACTGGCTGAGGGACAGGAGGCCGTGCTCCTAAGGCCTCCTTCCCTTTCCTATTCAGCCTCCTTTAGCGAGCAGGCATCACCAACCAAACCCATCCTTCGAGCTGCTTGTCATTAACCTTTTCACAGCCAGAGGAGGGGCACGCTGCTGGGTGAGGAGTGCTCTCCCCTAGCATCTTCCAGAGCCAAATTTCAAAGCTCAGCCCCTCTCTGTGAAGCTGACAGCCACACCTTTGCCTGCTGGAGCCCATTGCCCTGCTCGGGGCTCAGCGCAGGGATCACCCCCAGCTCACACAGCCTGCCAGACCTCAGAGCTCGTTTGCTGTGCAAGAGGCAGGAGCAGCGCTCAGAGCTCAGATGCTTTGGCTAAGGAGGCCAGGCTGCAGCAGAGGAAGGCTCTGTTTATCAGCAGGGCTCTCAGAGAGGTGCGGGCAGCAGCAGACACAGCTCATCAGTCACGGATGCTCCTGCTGCTCCGCCTGCCCGACTGAAGCAATCCCCCCCCCGGCAGCGGATCACAGGCCAGGCAGGGACAGGAGGGACAGCACACCTTGGGGCTGCTGGGCCAGCATCAGCCTCAGCTCCTGGAGCGTGTGGGCTCCGGGCTGGGTAACCTTGAGGTCTCACCCGCTGCAATGCCTTAACTGGATTTATCACTCTGCCATGGGCAAGAGAAGTCAAGTGGATGCTGGATCTTTGGCCATTACTTTGATTTTTCATCCTTCACCTGCTGTGAATAAAAAGAAAAATGACAGTGAGATGGCAGCCCCCCCCCAGCCCAGCAGCCACTGCCACCGCAGGGCAGGGCCAGGAACACCCACTGCTCACTGTGCCCTGCATGGTCCAAAAGCCACTGATCCATCCCCAGGTGCCAAAAAGAAGGAAGCTGGCCAGCAAGCCTGAATCAAAACAGAGGTACCTCTGCCTTGAGGAAGGGCCAGGCTCTGTGCAGGAACCAGAATTTCCTGGCTCAGGTGTTGTCAGCCTTGCTTGGATTCACCTTGTTGTCAGAAATGCACAGCTCAGCTGGGAGGATGCTTGAGTTGCCAAGTTTTGGGGTGCCTCTACTAAGAACAGAGGTGGAGGATTGCCAAGGCCCCAGGGAGGAGCTGTGTTTCAGGAGCTGTAATGGAGCTGGCTTGCAGAGTTTGGGGTGCACAGCATCCACATCTCCCCCTCCTCCAGGCAGGCTCTGGGAAGGCAGGCACGGCGGGCTGGGGAGCACATCCAGCTCCTGGGCACGGTGCTGGGCCTTGGCTCCTTGCAGATATCTCCATGTGTGGTGTTTGCAGCACTCCTGGCCAGCCCCAGCCAGCACACACCCACTCCCCTTGGCTCTCCAGCCTGGCTAACACGTTGGGGTGAGCACATGGTCCCTTCTCCAGATTCCTCTCCAGCGATTTCCCAGCCCCAGGCACCAGCATGGTTTTTCATCCCTTTTTTGCAAGGTGATTAAACGCTGCACTTGTAAAACACTTCATTCTGGGAAACAAATTATGCAAAACACACTCAGTGGGATCTCAAACAAATGGATACAGCCAGCTGACAGTGGGGACTCTGCTCCCAGGATTTATTTTCTGGGGACTGTGGGAAGCTGCCTGGCCAGCCTGCTCCATCCTGGGAAAGGGTGTTCAGCACAGAGCTCTGGTCCATCACAGCCCCCAGGGAGCTGCTCTGGGGAGGGCTGGCTGGTGGCAGGCACAGCACAGGCACAGGCTGGTCTGGAGGAGGCTGGAGCATCGGACAGAGCAGCTCCAGAGGCCCAGCACATCTGCATCTCCTGGTGCTCCTTATTTTAACCCTCACGTGGGTTCTTCAGAGCACTCCTGCTGCTGTTGGCAGTGCTGCACACTGGGATAAAGAGCATCTGGATAGATCTTCACTCATTGTGTTTCCAAGCAGCTCCAGGGATGCTTTAATGCCCCCAGCCTGGGCCAGCACTTTCACTCGCTGGCCAGGCAGAGCTTTCCACATCCTGGGCCACTAATGGGCAAGGAGGCTGCTCAGCTGCAGACAGGCCCTGGCCATGGCATCAGAGGATGGAGTTCAGGATGCTCCAGGGGAAAGGATTGCAGACAGCTAACGTGCTGGATTAGGAACAAAATCAATCCAATCTGCAGCCTACCTTGGGTGCATCATTGTTAAAAAGAAAAAGGAAAAGGAAGAAAAGAGAAATTAAGGTCTCCTGCCCCCGAATTGCTGACTCATGAGTGACTCAGGGGCTAAGTTTAGCTGTGTTTAGCAGTGGGGTGAGCACTGCTGGCCTCTCCTTAACCTTATCAGACCATCCACTAAACCCTTCACAGCTCAGGAGAGATTCTGCTCACGCTCCAAGGGGATTGTGAAGCCCCTCTGAAGGCTGGGATGAAGCACATGGACATCCTGGGGTGCACACACAGCTCTGCTGGGGATGCAGGACCTGGAAGTGGAGACAGCAATGAGAGCATCACGCTTGGGGAGTCGCCATAGCAACAGGGAATTCTAACAGCAATTAGGTGTGGGCTGGGCTGTGTCACACCGAGGGACCTGGGGACAAGGGGCTCCTCTGGTTCACACTGCTGGACAGAGCCCAAATGGCTTTGCAAGCCTGCAGGTGTTATTCCAACAGCCTGGCCTGGGGAGTGGGGATGCCCCTGGGCAGGCACAGAGCTTCCACCCAGACCAATTTCCGCAGCAGGGTGCCACATTCAGGACTTTCTGATCAAAGAGAACTCTCCATTTCTAAGCACTGATGGGATCAGCACCACAGCTTGACCTGGCTGGCAGCTGAGCTGGCTCCTGTCAGGTCAGTCATTGCATAACCTCACACTAAACCTTCATCAAGCACTTCCCAGGAGTCACAGCCTGCAGAGCAGCCCAGGGCTCATCCAGAGAGCTGCTCCTCGCTCCTCTCCAGCCCTGGGCAGGAGCTGGGGACCTGCCTGCCCTGCTTCCCCCCACGCTCCCAAATGCTGCTGCCCTGGGCTTGGCAGGAACAGGGACAGATTCCCACAGGGTCACTGTCAGATGGGCTGAAGGCATCATCCCTTCTCCAAAGAGAGCACCACACACTCAGCTTTTCCAAGGCCAGTAGCATTGCTGAGAGCTTTTTCCTTTCCCCACCTTTTTTTTTTTTCATATGCTAAAAATCAGTTCCTCCTCCGCACCACTAGTAATTCCACTGAAGTTTCTCATCCCATTGTTCCCTTCCCTTCACAATTTCTGCATTTTCCAGGCTCTGTACTGGATGAAGTACTTTCCTTACCCACTTTCTACCTATTTTTCCACATTTTTGGCTCACAGTGGCCACTCTGGCCAGGAGACATGCTGGCTAGGGACATTCCCTTGTCATCAGACAGCTTCCAGGAAGCCCTGGGAACCACAGAAACCTGGGCAGTGCTGTGTTCATGTCTTGCTTTGGCATCCAACCTCCCCTTTTATTTATGGGCAGAGAAGGGTTTGTGGCAGTGATTTGGCTGCTTTGTCCCAGTCTGGAGGGAGAGGGGCACTGTGCATGTGCAGAGGGGAGATAAGGGAATGGGGCACCTCCAGTGCCTGGGATCTGTCTTATTAAAGGAGAGCAGGCTGGTGAGATCCTGTCCTGCCCAGAAATATCCCTGACTTCATCCTCCACCAACATGGGCAAGTCAAGCCAGCAGGGTGGCCAGGGAGCAAAGGGGGCTGCCCCCCTCTCCAAGGGACACTGTGCATGACAGATCAGCCCATGGCAGCTCAGGCTTAAACACTCAGCAGTGCCAGACCTGCTGACCGAGGTGGAGAGTTTGAACCTGCCAGTCCCCTCCTTCAGGGACACTGGGGACAGGGACAGACCCAGGACAGCCATGGCACCACCTCCCAGCCCTGCATGGGCTCAGTCAGCCCCATCTCCCACTGCCAGCCCCTGGTTGCAGCTGGTGAGCCATGCCCCAGTTGATTTGCCAGGGTTTGTTCCCAGCTCTCTGTTCCATGGCAGAGGGAATTGGGCTCCACAGCAGCTGATAAGCAGCTTGCTCCAGCAAAGCCTAGAATGAGCTGCAGGCAGGTGAAGCTCAGATTTCCTGATCCTTTTCTTCTGCCCTGACACCTGGAAGCCCGATTTGTCTCTGAAACCATCGTGTGCTGCTGGTTCCTCTCAGGAAAAGCACAAGGCAGTGCAGGGAGGAATCCCTGCCAAGAAACACCACTCGTGCTGGACACAGCCAAGAGGAGTCATGGGGAAAGGACCTGGTGCCAGGGGCTCCTTTCTGCCAGGGCAAAGCTCACTTTGTCCCTGCAGCAGTTTGGCAAAGGGACAGGAGGGCAGCAAGAGCCTCGCTGATGCCTGTGGGGCACAGACAGCAGCAAACAACAGCCAAGCAGTGACAGCAGTCTTCTTGTCAGACTAAACACCACAAAAGCCACATGAATAACCTCAATAAATTCTTCCCACCCCTCAAAAGGGAGAGCAGGTGTGCAGGAGCCTGCTCTGAGCCCTGCTGGGAAGGCAGAGAGGATGCAGCTCCTCACCAGGAGCACTGGGAACAGCCTGTGCACAGCTCATGGCAGTCCCTGATCACAGGGGCCGTGGTGCCACCTCACCCTGCCCTGCACAGATGTGCCCTTCCCACTGCTCTGGGGAAGGGGACAAACACAGAGCCCCCACAGCCTGGTGACAGGGGGCCTCTGCTCCAGGGGAAGGTTCCCAGCTTGGGAGTGAGCTGTGCTGGCAGGGGAGCTGTGGGAGAGCATGGCTGAGCTGAGAGGGAGCAGAACAGGCAGAGCACAGCAGAAGGGAATGGACACAAGTCAGTGGAGGGAGTTTGGAGGAAGGAGCACTTCAGGGAGACAGAAACAGGAGTTCACAGAAACACAGAAAGCACTGGCTGGGAAGGGATCTTAAGGATCATCTACTTCCAAACCCCTGGCACAAGCAGGGACACCACAAGTTAACCAAGAGCAGCAATATTTGGGGAAATGAGCAGACCCAGGTATCCCAAGGCAAAGGATGGGAAGAAGCTTCTGTCAGCTCCTCTCACCTTCTGTGAACACCACCCTGGGAGCTCCTTGTCTGGGATCTCAGCCTGCCCAGCCACAAGGGGGAAAACACATTTCTGGGAAAGCACAAACACCCAAGCAGCCAGCAAAGGGTGTCAGCAGCTTGTGGCTCTGAGGGTGACAACCCAAACACACCAGGACACCTCCCAGACAACAACAGCCCTACAGCTGGAGAGAGCTCCCTGTGCTTCTCAGAGCAGCCCTGCTCCTTCTGCACCCCCAGCTCCTCACTCAGGAATCTGTGCATCCCAAAGGAAGCTCCTTTGGGTGAAACACACACCTGGCCTGCTGCCATGAGCTCCCCTCTGCAGGCCCACAGCTGCCCCCATACCCCAGCACAAGCCATCAGAGGGGATCTGGGACATCCAGGGATGGTGGCAGGAGAACACAGTTCTGGCTTGCTGCTGAGTTTTGCTCTGTGCTGCACTCACCCAGACTAAATTATCATTTACACTGCTCTTTTCCAGCTACCAGAATAAATAACACAGCTGGCAGCAGAGAACCTCTTCCTGTGAAGCTGCCAGTGGAACCCAGACCCTTTTCCTTCATTCCTTCTGCTCTGACACTCCTCCAGGGCAGGTTCCCAGACACCCCAGCTGGAAGGGAACAGCCAGTGCCCAATGCAGCTCTGAGCTGGTTATGGAAGGAGCATCTATTTAAAGGAGTCAGAGCCTTCCTAACCTACCTTTCTTTGAAAGGAAAAAAGCCCACCTAAATATATCCTCCCAGAATTAGAGCTTTTAACCTGCCTGCCTCCTGCAGCCCATTGTCCAGCACACCAAGAGCTGTTTCCCTGGAAATGGCAGTGCAGGCTAATTGCTGTTTGAAGCCTTTCCTCCCACGGAGCAGAGCAGCAGCCTTGGAATGCCATTCCCTTCTCTGACAGCTCTCTATCAGAACAGCCTTCCCAACCTATTTCTCCCTGGACAAGTAAGATTTAATCAGAAGTGTTTCCCTGCAGAAGCCACCTGAGAGTGTGTGCAAGGGGGAGCTGCTGGGGACACACCTGGGGACTGACAGCTCCAGGGAAGCTCAGTGGGATGACCCTGGAGTCTTCCCTACAGGTGAGTCGAGGCAAAGAAGAAATGTTAACAGGAGGAAAAGCACATCTGACGTATGTGGTTTTTTCACCTAAGCTCCTGAGACTCAGAGCAGGTTGTCAGAAGGCAGGACAGGCATTGCAGTGACAGCTTTTTATTTAATATAATTGCTACACCTCAGAAGAAAAAGAAAAAAAAAAAGCCTTATCATGAGCCAAGATGATTTTCCCTCAAGAAATCCTTGAGGCTGGGTGTTTCCACTGGGCTGTGCAGAGAAGAGCCCTGCTCCCAGTCAGCAGCTGGGGCTGGGAAGGCACTTTGTGGATGCTGGGGAGGGATGTGAACCGGCAGTGCCCTCTTTGGGCTCTGCCAGGTGTGGGGTGTGCAGCCACATCCCTCCTTCCTGGGCTGGGACACAGCAGGGATTTTGCTCCTGGCTGCTGCAGATGCTCACACACAGCAGGTGTTTGCTCCAGCAGCCACAGCCCTGCCTGCTGGCAGAGAAAGAGCTGCCAGAGCCAGCACAGCAGGGACCACTGCAAGAGGAGCCAGCACAGCAGGGATCACTGCAAGAGGAGCAGGGCACAGCAGGGATCACTGCAAGAGGAGCCAGCCAGACCCCCCCACCCCATTCCTCCTGCCTGGAGCTCCTCACACAAACCACAGAGGGCAGAGATTAGGGCTCTGGAGAAGCTGAGGAGCTTGGATCCACTCAAGAAGCATTTGGAGGGAGTTTTGAGAAGGCTTTGCCAACTCAGGAAAGGGACCTGGGGCTGTGCAACAACATCCCTGCAGTTTGAGTCAAACATCTGGATGGGCAATGCCCCCACAGCCTTGCTCTGCTCAGCCCCTCTTGTCTGGTCAGGATTTCCAAGGGGAGAGACACCCGATGGACACAATTCCTGGGCTCTTTGCTGGCACACAACAGCACTGTGAGCAATCACCTCCGAGGTTAATTAGATAAGGTAAAGATCAGATAAGACCCAACAAGGTTTCTGGCAGAGCAGGATTTCCTGTTCTCTGTGTTAAGCTCTTTTTTAACCCTCTGACAGGTCTCAACATCACGGTGCCCCCATCACACTGCTGTCCACAACAGGGGATCTGCTGCACGACATCAGGGGTGAGCTGCAGAGAACCACGAGTAGCAGACAAAGAAGTAAGAGCTGAACAAGTTTAGAAATTGTCAGCTCTAGCAGATGCCCCAGAGTCCAGCTGTGCTTGTGCCCAGAGCTGCATGAGCAGTACATGGAACTGGAGTCACAGCAACACCTCTGGCTGCAAGCACAACACATTTCACTGGGTCTGGAGATGCCTCAGAGCAAAAAAAAGGACAGTGTTCTCTGTGAAGCACAACAGGGCTGCTTGCTTGCAAAAATCCCGTGGTTTCTCCATTCCTGGTGCTTGCAGGTGCTTGGTTACCAGCCTGGATGGGTTGAGGGCAATCCCAGCCCTGCAGGTGAGGAGCTGGGCAGCTGGGAGGACACACATCCTTTATCTCCAGGGCAAGCTGAGCCACTGCTCCCCAGGGCCAGGGCTAATCCAGGCAGCCCCAGGCTGTCAGCTGCAGCCTTGTGGGGAGCAGTGCAGGACAAGGTCTGAATGGGATTAGTGCAGAGGAAAAAAAAATATCCAGAGCCATCCATGCCTGGGATATGCCAGGGATGTACCCAGGGAAGGGTCTGCCTTGCCTGTGCATGCCTTGCTGAAGGCCAGGAGTGTCTCCATGGGTGTGCCAGGGAGTGAACAGCTCTCCAGCTCTCCTAGCACACTGCAAAGGGAGATGGGCACTGGGGTGGCCAGGCAGCATCCATTGAATCTGCTGCCTCATGCATCCATGTGCCCCACAGCAGGAATGGTGGAGTTGTCCCCATGGCATGGCCATGCTGATGGTTCCTGGGCAGCTGTAATCATTTTGGATCAGACTGACATTCCCATTGACCAGCCTCAGGATAAGGTCACAGGGAGGCAGCTGTAAAACACTGATCACCCCAACCCTCACTCTGCAGCCAAGCCAAGAGCCCCCACCAGCCCATCAGCCTGGGGAAAGAATCACACTGGTAGCACTGGGAGGAACCAGCCCCTGGCTTCTCCAATTTCACACTATTGCATCCTCACACTTCACTTCCTGAGAGCCCAACTCCATTTCAAGGGTTTATCATGTGTGGCTTAAGCTGCTGAAGAACACAATGGTCAGAGGCTGTAAAAGTCACCCCAACAGCACAGACATTCCTGTAAAGTGCAGTGAGCTGCAGAAGAGCTTTTTCATGGGTGACCCACATTTAGAGCTGAGCTCCTAACTACCACAGCACAGAGCAGCAGATCCATGCTCCATGATCCTTCCTTTGCCAGGGAAATATCCCCTCACTGAACAGGCAGCACAGCCCTCAGCCCCAGCCAGGAAGCAGCTCCCGGCTGGAGTTAGTCCTGCATGATTCCAGAGGATTCTAGAGCTCAAAGGCAGCTCTCAGGGCTGGGGCTGAGCTCAGGACAAAGCTGGGCTGGGGGCTGTGGGATCAGGTGAGGCTGGGACAGTGCAGCCCTGCAGAGCAGGGTGATGGAGAGGGAGTAGATCCCTACCCAAGGGACAGCACAGACCTTATCCAGCCACTTCCAAGGCTCTCTGAAAAAACCCTTGGAGCATGGGAACACAGACATTTTCCCCTGATGCTCCTTGGGAGCATCCACCTTCATCACTCCCCACTGCCACCCTTCTCAGGAGACCCTTCCCTGCACTGGTCAGGCACACAGAAAACAACTCAAACCAGGCACAAGAGGGAGGAGGAGGAGGTGAACACCCTGCTCTCCACCCCTGTGCAGACCCTGCCTGACCTGATGTCCCCACCACCTCCTCTGCATGCACAGCCCCTGCTCCTCAGCACGCTCCAGGAGCCGGCAGAGAGCCAAGATCCCGGCTCCAAGGCATTATCCTGATTCCTTGTGACTGGGTAACCCCTCCTCAGCCCACTCCAGCCCCCCCAGGGCTGGCAGAGCTGTGCTGCTGCTCAATTCCACAGTGCCACAGCTCCGGAAAGCTTGGGGTGCTCCCTCCTCTCCTCTGGCTTAATGGAAATGCATAATAAGATCTCAGCAGGAGTGAGGAAATTGCCTTCCTTTATCATGGCAGGGCCTTGCCCAGGCTAGCTGGAGAACACAAGCAACACTCTTCTGCAGGCAGCAGAGCCCAGCACTGAAGGAGTCAGCAGCCCCTCTGCCCCTCAGATTTCCAGCTCATTTGCATTTTAAATTTGGGGTCTGCCAAACTCGAGCCCTCCAAAGGGCAGAGGATGCTCCAGGGCCAGATTCCTGCTGTGCAGGTCAGCCATGGAGAGAGAAGACATGCTCCCTGCAGCCCCTGCTCCCCACATCATGAGGCATCACCAAGTGCTCAAGGAAGAGGTGAGGATCAAAAAACAAAACCAGAAACCCTCTGGCAGCATCCTGGCACGCTCAGCCTAGGAAGAAGCAGGTCACGCTTCTCCATGGATACTTGGACAAGGATATTAAAGAGGATCATCACAGCAGCAGGCACTGGTCCAAACTCACTGGTTTGAGGCATTTCAGAAGCCAGGACTTGCCTGCACAAGCTCCCAGGAATTATCCCAACAGCACAGAGCTCACTGCAGCACGAGGCTCGTCCTCCAAGATCCTGTGTACCAAATGGCCCAGGAGCATTCCAGATGGCCAATCCATCCAGGCTTCCATCCCTCCCCGCTCCTGGGAGCCTGGAACACTTCCTGTGCCCACAAACAGGAACTATGGATCAACTGGAGAGGGTGGCTGGGTACAACTGCTTCCTTGGCAGGCTCAGCGGGGCTGAGGAGGAGGAGGAGCCTCTCAGGAGGCTGCCACAAGATAAAAACAGAATATTTTTATTTGTCAAAGTCTGCAGGAAACATTGGAGTTTTGGCAGTGCCTCTGGAGCCAAACCAAACCCTCACAGTCCTACGCAAATACACTCACCCCCAGCAGATCCCACCCCATGTGAGGGGAAGGGGAGCAGCTCTGCTTCCCCATTTTCCAGTGATCCTTGGGAAGCATAACAAGGTGAAGGCACTTTGATGAACCTCCAGATCATTTCCCTAAAGATCCATTGGGGAGGCTCTCCTGAAGATGTTGCTGGTGTAGATGGCAAGACACAGCCCAGTGGTCCATGAGCTGGAGAAGGAAGAGCTTCTCCACCCCCAGAACACAGGAGGCTGCTCCCTTCTCTCAACCCAGCCCCAGCTGGAGATAAAATGAGATAAAATGGAGATAAAACTGGATGGGGCTGGAGGGTTCTGCCCCCCAGCCCAGCTCATCCTGGAGGAGCTGGTGTCCCAGGCAAACAGCTCTGGAGGAATCGGTCACAGGGCTACACGTCAGCAGAGTTGTGGGTGCAGCATCTCTGCAGCTCTGAGCAGGCTCCTGTGCCAGGAGAGAAGGGGAAAGCACAGCCTGAAGCCATGGCACTGCACAGATGCCATCCCTGGTGCTGGCAGCCTGAAGGAGCAGCGTGTAGGGGCTCATTTGCTTTGGCCTCATTGATTTCCTGCAGCTCTGCCCTCAGACCTGCAGTGAGGGGGCTTGTCCAGCCTTGCAGGAGCTCTGGAGCAGGATGAGGACACCCATATCCTTCCAGGACGAACAGAAGGGAACAACTGAGACAGCAAAGGCACAGCCATGCCCCAGGACAGGATTGCCTTGAGCAAAAGCTGCGGTGTCTGGGTGAGAATCAGCTCCTTCCTCAGCTCCCTGTATCCCTGGGAGGCAGGATCCACCCAGAGCCAGCCCCTGCTGCCACTCTCAGGCTTTTCAAGCCTCTCAGATCCCAGCCTGGAAAGCGAGCTGCAGCAATTACCAGCTCTTGCTGCTGCGAATGGCAACACTCTGTAAATAAATTACATCTCGGAAATTAATAAGTGTTGCCTAATTGGGGTTTAGCATCTTAAATTCCTGAAAATCCTTGTAAGATGACAGAAACGGAAGGAGGGAAGGTATTTACTTGGCTGGAGAGCTCTAATCCAGCCCCAGCAGTAGGCAGGGCACCCAAGGAGACTCAGCCCTGCTGCCATGGGGTTGTCATGCTCCAGCACCAGGATCTGTCCATGCATCCCAAGGTCAGACCAGTTTTACTCCTGGCAGCAGAGCAGCAGGGCTGCAAAAGGCTTTTAAACACCAAGCTGGAGCTTCCAAGGCAGAGCATCAGGGATGAAGGGAGACCAAAGCAGAGAGCAGCTGCCAAGCTGGGCCTTTGCACATGAGGCAGAGATCCTCTGGCATCCAGCTCTTGTGCTGGAGGAAGCTCAGTGCTCCTCTCCTCCTCCTCACAGCTCTTTGGTGCATCCCACCATCACCATGGTGAGAGCTGGATGAGCTTTGGTTACCTGGGAGCACTCAGAGCCTCTGGTGCTGTGTGGGGAAATCGTTTAGCAGCCAAAATCCTGCACAGATTCCCAGCAGATGATTCCCCTGGCACCAGGCTGGCAGCTTCCTCTGGACTGCCACCTCTCCCATGCCAAGTCTGCTCCATCCAGGCTCTGAGCAATCTGTCCTTGTGCAGGGAGCAATGTGCTGTCCAGATCTTTCCTCTGCCTGCAGCACACGTGGACTTGTGCCTGATGAGAAGCAAGTCAGAGCTTCTCTTCTGTGTGATGCTGATAGTTTTGCTTTCCTTCAAATTTCTCCCAGCTGCCCCCCAGACACCCCAGGGTTCCCAAGAACCCTGTTCCTAAACAGGGAATAACCCTGTTCCAAAAATAGAGGAACCAAGTCCTTTATTACTGGGAGATCAGGGACAGCTAACTGGGACAGGGATGTTTTCCAGCTCCCTGGGGCTGATCCCTGAGGATCACTCAGGCATAGCAGTGGAGCCACTGTCCCCCTCCCCACTCCTCACACAGGTCACCTAAAGGTTAAAGCAGTAATCTCCTTTACTTCTGCCCACATCCTTAACACATCCAGGTGAGCAGCAAACACAGCCCCTGGCGCTCAGCTCTGCTTTTCCTCTCCACTGACTCCTTGGGGCCAGGCCCAGAGAAACCTTAATGGATCCAACACAACTCCCAGCACAGAGCAGCTCCACTGTTTGATGCAAAGTTTAATTTGATTTCTCACTTGAATAGCTGAGACATCCTTGATGCACATCCTTCAGCTCCTTCCAGATAAATCTGCTGCATACAATTAGCAGCAGGAGTCACCTGCATTTCACCAGCCTTCCCCTTCACTCAGCCTCCAGCAGCACCTCCCAGGGCTGCAGAGCAACCCCACTGCCACCTCTGGGAAGGATTTCCCATGGCACTTGCCCTCCCCTAGCAAGGGGAAAGATGGGGTTAAACATCTTTGCTGTGTTATTGTCATGAAGGAGAGCTTCACTTGGCTGTGATTGCCAAGGAAATATGGGAAGTGCAGGTGGGAACATGGTGTTCCTTTTTAATATAATATAAAAGTCTGCAGGTTTTTCTGGCATCTGTTTTCAGGACAGCCTGAATCTTGAGCCTACAATCCCCAAAGCCTGGGGAGCACAGAGCTGCTGGACCAGGGTCACTGTTGGGGCAGGAGGGAGACCCACAGCTGAATGAGGAGAACAATGCTGTCCTGTACCAGCCACAGTGATGCACAGGCAAAGGTCTCACCTGACACTGGAGAGCCCCCACAGGCTCTGGCTGCTTTCTGTCTGGTTCAAAACTCACTGGTGAGCCAGCTCGACTGAATCCATTCCCTTCCCAGAGCTCTGAAGCACAACGGTTGATTTAAAAACCTTACAGCAAACTGTTGGGGAGTGAAAAATGGATTTTCAGGCATTAAAGCACAGACCGAGGAGCAAACAGACACCTTTGATTGAGAAATCAATGCTGGGGTTTTACAGCACTTCACACTAAGCAGCAGCAGAGCCCAGCGTGTGCCTCATCCCTGCAGGGCAGGGGGGAGAAACCAGCAGCAAGCAGAGAAATTAAACACTCTGGTGCTGCCCATGGCCTCACCAAACCAAATGTAACATGTTTTCACAAGAGACCCTTCATATTATAACTGACAGGGAAAGGGTCCGTGCCAGACCTTGCAGGGAGCTTCACCTGCTGCTCCCCAGGGCAGGGCTGGTCTCTCCTCACCCCCTGATCCAGTGGGTGACATTCCTGCCCATGGCACGGGCTTGGAACTAAATGGCCTTTAAGGTCCCTTCCAGCCCCAACCATCCTGTGATTCTCTGATCTCTTCCAGCCCAGGGATCACCCAGGGCAGCACACAGGAGCTCCTGCTGCTCTGTCAACCAGCCTTGGGTGCAAAAAAGGGGAAAACAAAAAACCCCAAAAAACCAAAAAAACGAAAAAACCAAAACAAAAAAAAAAAAAAAAA
>VXBI01003627.1:531912-627705 GCA_013397375.1 Toxostoma redivivum
AAAAAAAAAAAAAAAAAAAAAAAAAAAAAAAAAAAAAAAAAACAAAAGAAAGAGAGAAAGAAAGAAAGAAAGAAAGAAAAAGAAAAAAATCTGAAAAATATTAAAAGCAGAGCCTGGGATTGATGAAGATGCCAGAGGGAAGCGGCAAGTCACAAAGGGAAGAGCAGGAACAATCCCTGCACCCAACAGGGATGTTACAAGCGAGAGAGACAAGCTGACAAATTAAAATAGACCACGAGAACCCCTGATATGTTTTAAAACCGTCTCTCAGCTTTCTTCTTCTCTTTTGTATGTTGAAAATTCATCTTCAATTGCAATCCCAATGCCCCCAGAGGGAAAAACACCCCAGCATAAGGCAGACTTCCCTCTAGGCAATGTGAATCTGTATTACCAGAGCAAAAAGCCTTTCATCTCAAAATCGTTCCCTTCCAGAGCACTTGACCCAAAAGGAAGTCTCCTTTATTTCTGTAAAAGTCACTTTCTCTGCCACATCCCATGGCCTCAGAAGGCAGCAGGGAGGCAGCTCTGTGTGCTTCCCAGTGCCTGGAAGTGCCTGCCCTGTGTCCCTCCATCACCCCACTGCTGCCAGGGCACTACCAGGGCAGGGACACCCCTCCCTGCAGCTCCAGGATGGCAGCAGGTCCCAGGGCCAGCAGCCTGGGGACACCCCTGCTCCCCAGAGAGCTCCTCTGCCCCTGCCAGGCTCCACAAAGCCCCTCTGCCCAGAGAGAGGGACAAGGGGGACATTCCCCAAGTGTTTCCATCCCTCAGCAAGAGCCAATGGACCAGGTGCACTCACTGGACCTGATTTGTTTCTCCTCAGATGCTCCAGGCCAGGAGTGCTCCCTGTCCCAGCCCAGGCTGCACCCACAGCACCCAAGGGGGTTCTGGGGGGTTCTGGACAGCTCAGGGTGCCACCAGACACAGCAGATGGAAACCAGGGGAGCTGCTGGTGCCCCAGGAGCTGTCGGGGCTCCAGCAGGAGCCAGCTGTGATCTGCACCTCCAGGGGCTCCCAGAGCCAGGGATGTCCCCATGAGGGCTGAAATGGAGGGGAAAAGTGGTACCAGCTCAGCAGGAGGGAGGGGAATGGCTGCTTGCCACAGCCAGCCAGGAAGCTGGCATGGGTGAGACAAGAGCTCCTGGCTCCCACAGCCATCTGAGATCCAGGGAAATTGCCACCATGGACAAGGATCTGTGAAGCAAGGCTCCCAGCCCAGCTTCCCCCTGAGACAGGGGCTCCAGTGCCAGGAACTGCAGCTCTGCTCTGCCCTGCAGGACAGCACACAGCAGACACCTGCTCAAAAGGGACACAGCTCAGCAAAGCAGCCCTGGGCTCAGAGAGCCAAAGCCCAGCACAAGGCACTGACTCCATGCTGAGTTCTGCAATGAATTTGCAGGGTAACGTTGGGAAGGGCAGCAGGGCTCGTGGAATTACAGCACACTGCTGCCCCTCCAAGCTGACAACCACCTGAATCCCAACGTGCTGGAAAAACCCAGGGAGTGCTTGTGCAGAGCTCTGCAAATTCCATGTTTTTAAAGCAGCCCTTGGGGTTGTTTGAAGCTCCTGCTGTTGGGATCCCAGCAAGCAGCTCCTGAGCACAAGCTTTGCTTTCTCCTGAACACACACACAGGTCTGGGCTACTCACTGGGCTCAGCCATCCTGGAGGGAGCAGATTTATCAGGCAGGACTGGCAATAAAGATAACAGTGTTGGCGATGGCTCCTCGAGCTGAATTGCTCTCAGTGCACTGGGGGAGTGACATGCAGTGCAAGATTCCCACAGAGATCTATAGAATAAACACAACCTGCTTCAGTTCACACAAACCAGCCCCACAGAAACATTAAAATTCAATAGCAGGGCTGTCAGCTGGCTCAAGTTGGGCTGATTTCTGCATGCCTTTGGGAGCATTTTTAGGCAGGCTTTTTCTGAGGCTCTTTTCTTCAGCTGACAACTCCCTCAGCCCCTCTTTTTCTGAGCACCCCAAGGAAAGTGAAATCCTCGAAGGAAAATAATTTCCAAACCTCTCAGAGATAAAAAAGTCCTATTAGACTAATTTTGAGGATGCAGGGAGGAGAAAGCTTAAGCTAAACAAACTAGTGGAAAAATTGATTTATTAAAGTAGTTGGATGCTATCAGGGAAGCAAGCAATTTCCTGCAAGCACCATAGCCCATTCTGCTAGAACAGATCTGTCTCACCTTCCTGGCACTGTTCCCTCTCCCTGCTCCAAGCTCCAATGGTGTGATCCCCTTCAGTGACCCATTAGCAGCCACAGCACATTTGCCATTGTGTAAGTGGCAGCAGCAGCAAACACAACACTCTAAATAAATTTTCTGTGGCTGCAGAGTGGTGTAATTAATCACAGGGTGTTTTACAGGCTGCAGGAGGCAGGGGAATGCACAAGGCTGTGGGAAAAGGGACATCAGGCCCCCCTTCTCCTGCCTGACCCCACCCTGCCCTGCCAGATGTGACACAGGAGTGAAGGCTGAGGCCAGGCAGCAGCTGGAGCTGGAGCTGAGGTCAAGCTCTGTTCTCCTCCCAGTTTGTGAGGTCCAGCAAGTGACTGTGCCCAGCCTGCTTCATTTGGGCACATCCTTGACCAGCAAATAAACAGCCCCTGCTGCCAGTGCCTGCAGAGGGATAAAGTCAATTTTGGTCCAAGCCCACCCCCTGCAACTTCCCCTTCCCACATCCCTGAGGATCAAGACCTGCTGACAGAGGAGCAGATGAGGAAGGAGCAACTTTAAACAGCCTCAGCTGGATCTCTCCAAATTCTCCCTGCACTCCCTGAAGGCTCCTTTGGGACCTGCTCCTGCTGCCCCCTCCAGCAGCTGGGCATGGCTGGGCATGGCTGGTGAGCCCCACATTTCCTGAGTGCAGGGCACAGATGTGTGCCAGTGTGCCCTGCTGCCCCACAGCTGAGCCCAAAGTCATCATGGAAGGAGATGGAACAGCTTGGCCCTGGGAGAAACCTCACACAAACCTCCCACCCTTGAACTCACCAGGATGGCACAAATGGGAGCCTGCAGGACCTCTCCAGAGGGAGCTGGCAGATGCCTTGGCTCTCTTCTCCTCCCATCCTCCCTCATCCAAGGACATGGCCCACATGGAGGTGTTCTCCTGCTTCACAGGGCACTGCCCTTACCTGTAGAGACAAAAAACCAGGTTTTGTTTCCTGATGCTGAACAGAAAACTGAAGTCCTAAAGGCTGTGGTGGAGTTGAAGTGTCAGCATTCACCCTGAGCCCTGAAATCAACCCACCTGAGACAATCCTCCTCTTTCTCCCTTGCTTCAGCCCCATTCCCTGCTCTCTCCTGAAGTCTGTCATCCCTCCTGCTCTGACTGGCTGTTGTCTCTGAGCAACACCAAAGCAGTGCTGAGCAGAAGGGAAAAAAGATTTTATATATATGTATGTATGTATATATATATATACACAGCAGCCTTTGAGCCATGCTTTTAATATTTCATCTTTCTTTTTCTGCCAGAAGAAAGGAAATTCCTTCTGCTGGCTGGGCTGCAACCTCCCCACCACACCCTGAGCCTCAGACATTCCTGCTGCCAGCCCCTCCAGGAGACAGGCAGTGCCAGGCTCATCTCCCACCCACCCAAACCTCTCTGCTCTGACATTCCCTGGTGCCAGTCAGGAGCTGGCACTGAGCGGGCAGGGAGGGCTGGGCAGCTGCCTCAGAGCTCCAGAATTCAAGATCTGGCAGAGAATCCCTGCACTGAGCTCCACAGGCCACTCAGATGCCTCCATGGACCAATTCTAGTGGAAACTTATCCGGGGAAGGTGACAGGTCACAGCCACCGGGTCACCCCGAGTGACACCTGCCAGTCCCGGCCACCACAGGGTGTCAGAGCCAGCCACCCTCACACCAGCTATCCATCAAGCATCCTCTGTGTCAAGCCAGCTTTTATTTTTAAATTTAATGTCTGTAAAGTATTTTGGCTTTAAATTATTCCGAAGCCTCCCGCGGTTTGGCGGCGCTTCCCCGTCTAGACAGAACAATCTTGTTGTCAGTGAAACAGATTCGCCCTGACATCCCTGCCGAGATGTTGCTGCTGTTTTGTGGAAAGGAAAAGGGCTAAAAAGCTCATTCTTTACAGTTTGGAGATGTGATTCCTGTCCATTCAACTTCAAACAAACACCTCAATTAATAATCCTGCTGTCTCGGTTTGGATCTCTCTGTGTTGGCTCCCCCTTCTCCCATTGCTGCTTCCCTGTGCCTGCCCTCCTGGCAGCCAGGAATTCCCACCTCTCCTGTTCTTTCAAAGCCTTGGCTCTGTCTCTGCCAGGCTGCAGAGCAAGGAGATCCCTGTGGCAGCACAGCCCCTGCTCCTGGACACTGAGCTGGACCCTCTGTGTCTGCAGGACAAGTCCTGGATGGCTGGATGGGAGATGCAGGAGAGCCATCAGCAGCCTGAAGGAGACATTAAACCAAGTCAAAAGATACCTTACACACCAGCTTTGTTGTCAAGGCGCTGCCAGCATGCAAGACTACAAATACTTTCTTTATAATAAAAAAAAAAAATTACTTTCCCCCCTTGTTCACCAAGGCAAAGATAAACCAGAGTGAGTGTTCAGCAGCACCTCGTGGTACTTGGAGAGAGAAAACAGCCTGATCCAGCCAGAAATAACATTATTCCTCTTTTGCTCTGCCAGTGACACATCCTTGACGCCTGCAGTCAGAAGTGACAAGTACCAGCTGGGCACTTTTCCATCTCCTCTCCTGGTAAGACAGCCACCCACGTGGCAGCAGGGAAGTGATCTCCACCTTGTGTGGGGCATTCCCTGCCTGGGCATCACCCAGGGGGAAGGCACAGCCCCAGAACTCAGCCCCTGAGGAGCTGGACACAGACACACAGGAACAGAGGGGCCTCAAGAGCTCAGCCCCAGGGATGCTTCTCAAGGGTGCCTGTGACTGGGGGGGCTGGGGAAGAGCTGAACACACCACCAGGCACACCCATAGGGTGCCAAAGGGCCATATTAGCTGATTTCATCCCCAAAATGCCTCTGGAGCTCCAGGAGGTGCCCAGTTCATTGGATCAGCCCTCCTGCCTGAACATTTAATCCCAGAGCATCACACAATAAATCAGGTGCAAAAGTACCGTGCCCAGGAGGAGACACTCACCTCTGAATAGTCAAGCAGAAAAAAATGCCTGTGAATATTCAAATGGGAGAGATGAGGTGGTGAAGCAAGAAGGGCTCTCTGTGCTCTTTGCACAGCACCCACGTCCAGCAGCACAGTGGGAACAGCTACAGCAGGAAAAGCTTCAGGGCAGCTCCACACCTGCTTCCCACCCTTCATGTGATGTATAACCTCGTGAATTCATCCCTGTCCTGACCTCCATGGAGATCTGGGAGATTCCTTTCCCCTGCTCTGGCTCTGTCCCATAGGGAACAGCAATCCTGGCTGTGCCAGAGCCAAAGCCCCACATTTGGAGCAGCCCCCAGCACTCCCACCCCAGCGAGGAGCAGATGGCCCTGGGATGCAGAGAGGCAGAGCAGAGTGGGGGAAGATGCCACCCTCCATCCCAGAGATGTTCTGTGCAGAACCAGCCCCAAGGACTGCCTGTACCAGGGAAAACAGCACCAGGAACGCCTGGCAAACAGCAGATGGATGTGGCCTTTGCTGGGTGCAGAGACCATCCCACACAGGATCCTCCACCAGCACAGAGCCCGTGGATGGCTGAGAGCATCCTGCAGCAGCACTTGCTGCCTGTCCCTTCACCCACAGCAGAATTTCACCAGCTCATTAATTCAGTGAGGTTTTGCCCCAGATCTGGGGGACCAGCAGTTGCTTCTTTGAGGTGCCTTGAGCACCTGCTGTCTGTGTTGATGGAGAGCTGAGAAAATTCCTCTCCTCAGCACCCCCAGCCCTGCTGATGCCCAGATCCATGAGAAATGGAGTGACAGCTCCGCTGGAGTGTTTGCTCCTCCCGGGATGGGGGTTTAATGCATGGGCAGAGCTGGGGGAGTGAAGTGCAGGAAAATCATGCAGAAAGCTCATTAGCACATCCTTAATAGCCCTGAAATTGCTGCGAGGGCCCCTGGAAGCTCTCCTTTCCCTGGGGCTTGGAGCCAGCACCTCCACACTGGGCATTCCCAAAGGGAACAGTGCTGGCTCAGCTCAGCACATCTGCTCCAAATCCAACAACCCCGGGGGAGCCGCTGGCATCAAGCTCCCAGATTTTAGTGCTGCAGGCAGCTACTGCCCTCTGAGGACAGGCAGGCTGTGCCTCGGTTTCCCTGCCTGTATGGAAGAGCTGTGACAACTTCCACCACACCTTCCACCCACCTCGGTGAGTACCTCCTGCTCTTAATTCTTGTTCTGCCCTCATGGAGCTTCAGTGATACATTTGGGGGATTTTGGGAGGTGTTCAGAGGTGCTGACTGAATTTCCCAGGTCACTCAAGCATATCTACACAGAACCCCAGAATGGTTTGGATTGGGAGGGACCTTAAAGCTCCTCTCACTCCAGGGCCACCTTCCACCAAACCAGGCTGCTCCAAGCCCCACCCAACCTGTCCCTGGGTACCTGGCACAGCCTGGGTGTCCTGGTGCTCTCTCCAGAGGTGGATGGATGTGCACACTGCTCCAGGCACAGCCTGGGTGTCCTGGTGCTTTCTCCAGAGGACATGGATGTGCACTCTGCTCTGGGCAGCTCTCCTCCAACACACACTGACCCTGCTCAAGGCACAGGTTGGATCAAAGGAGCATTTCTGGTTTCCCAGAGCTGGGGCAAAGCCTTCTCTCTGAATGCTTCCTGGGCAAGAAGTGGGAACAGGGCAGCAGCAGGTCCTGTGTCCCACCTTTAGCTGCCCCACAGTTCCACTTTCATGGCACCTGCACTGAAGGGATTCAATGACTCCTAAGAAATGCCAAGCCAAGAAGCTTTTAAGAACTCCTAAACTGCCTTTTTAAGAGGCAGGGCACATGTGCAGCTAATCCAGTCTTAAAACTAATGATTTAATTTACCTTTGGAGAAGCAAACCAGCATAAATTAATATCTCCCAGTAGTATAACACAAGCATGTTTTATCTAGAGATTATGTTGATTAAATCATCAAGTGCCATAATTTTCCCTTCGTACCTCAGTAAGTTGGAGGAAAAAAAATCCCTAAAAATGTAGATACAGCCTTCTAAGTCACAGGAGGGAAGTGCCTGTTCAGCTCCAAGCAGTCTCCTGGCTCAGCAGAGCATGCACAGGAGACTCCCCACCCTGGAAGAAGCTGCTCCAGCTGGTGTGGTACCAAGAGGTGAAATAAAGCTCAGTGTTCCTCATGAAGAGGTGCCAGGAGATGGAGGAGCCCCGAGGCAGCAGAGGAGTTGCACTTCTGGGGTTTCACTCTGCAGCTGGACCTGGAGAGGTCAGGTCTGGCTCCTCCAGGCTGTGTCTCTGCTCTCAGGATACAAGACACCAGGGCATGGGAGCTGGAAACTCCAGGGGCTCAGACCCACCACGCAGGGAGGCAGTGCCTCAGCAGAGGGGGCAAGCACAGGATCCCTTTTAAAACACCTGCCTAATCTCATTTCTGTGTGATCCCACTCCCCTTGTTCTGTGCTGAAGGATAAACCAGCCACCCTGATGGATCAACCAGACCTACCTGGGCTTTTCCCACCTGCCCAGGGTGGATTTTCAGACCAAGCTGGTTCCTGCAGGACTCAGCTGCAAAGCCTGCAGGTAATCATGGCCAGGCACTTGGGTTTGATGGCTTTGTGTGCTGGCTGTTTGGATTGCTGGAGAGCCCTTGGCTGGGCACTTCAGAGCACAGCACCTTTTATTCAGAGCCAATTTAGTACCTCAGGCCAGCTTGAAATTTCCCTGGAGAAGGACAAAGGAGCTTGTTAAGAGAAGGTGTCCAAGGCCAAAACAACACTTCCAACAACAAAAACCCCTCCCATGAAACAGCAAACTCTAAACACTGTTGGTACTGATCCCTGACACCAGCAGCAGGTCTCCAGCAAGAAACCTGGATTTGCAAGGTCAAACATCAACGTGAACAACACAGACTCACCCTCCTAGTCCCTGGTGCTTATGGAATAAGTGGATTTTGCAAATAAAGGGCAATCAACAGATGCTGTTTTATTTGGTTATTGGCAATTTGGGGCAAACAGTGAGAACCTGCCAGCAGTGCAGGCACCACAGCTCTGTGCTTGTTTCCTCACAGTATAATTTCTCCACTTTGTAAGAGCTTGAGAGCCTTCAGAAGAGAAAGGGCATTATTTCAAAAAACATTTTAAAGCCAACATGAAGTTGTCAAGAGGAACACTCTGCTCAATGTCTCAGGCAAAAAACACATCTCCATCCAAACACTCTGTCCCTGGTAGGAAAAATACGCATTGTAAAGGATCCCCTTTCAGGTTCTGAAAGGAGACACTTTCTGAGCATGAGTTTTTCTCAGAGAGGAGACCCTGTGTGCTGACTTACAAATATGGAAGCTTCAAGAAGTTTCCTAACTATTGTTATTGATATTAGTATAATTTCTGTGGTCCTGCAAACCTGCCTGATGATTCAGAGAGCAGAAAGGGTTGTGTTTCTTTCCATGAACACCATTAAACTAAAACTCAGACCCAAGCTCTTTTCTCCTCTAGAAGCAAACCTCCAAGTCTTACTGATTCCCCAAAATGATCCAGGCAGAGGAGTGTAATTTAGGAACAATTCTTCATATTCTTCTGGTGCTGTTTTACAGTGGAAATAACCTATCTGACCCTCTCCCTCTGAGAGTATCTCTGCCTGTCCAGCTCTGAACAGCATTTCCCTTCTAGGCTGTATAACCTCTTCAGTTCTATTAATGGGGCCCCCAAAAGCCTGGTGCCTCCATTATTCCTAAATGAAACATCTTCAAAGACATTAATGCCACTTGTCTTCTGCAGGACCCTCATTCCAGGCAAGCCAGACATTTTGACAGATCTTCACACTCTTTTTCACCAAGGAAATGAACCATTACACAAGGTTAATTTTTTTAGAATTGATAGAAAATCTCTTCCTCTAAGTAAACATAAGACAAACATCTACACACTGTGTGGAATTACGTGTCAAGCCACTTGGTAAAAACAGCTTATCTGCCAGGAACAAGCCTGACAAATCCTTGGTACAGATGTCTTTCCTTCCCCACTTTAAATTGCACACAGAGGCCTCAGAGTTCAGAGGAAGGGAGGGGGTTCCCCTCATTGATCATCCCCATCCTGCCTGTGCTTCCACCTCCCTGCTGAGACAGCTGCCTTTGGGAACGAGGGTTTGGACAAGGGGGAAGCCTTACAATAACAAAACAAAAGGAAACAGGGCAGGGAGGTTGCCTGACCTCTCCTCTCCCTCCTGGGGCTGGAGGTGTGCTGGCAGGTGTCTGCAAATGCCACCTGTGCCCCTGGCAGAGGATGCTCAGCTCCCAGTGACAGTGACAGCAGAGCTTTGTCACTCTGTTCATTCTGCAGGAGAAAATTCAGCTGAGCTGTTGCTCCTTACAGGCCTGACCTACAAGCATTTGCTCTCTGGTTTTGAATAAATTCCCTTCTTCCCCTAAGCTGAGGGGAGAAATTTCCATAGCAGATCAAAGCCAACAGATGTCAGACAGTTTCTCTTTCTCTCCTTTTGCAGTCCTTGAGCTGCCTGATGCCCTGGGGGAGCCTAAGGTAGCAGGGACAAAGCCCCTGATCCCTTCAGGATGGATTTTATTGTCTTTAGCTAATGAGTTCCATCTTGGAGAGTGAGATCCTCCCTTACCAAGGGCCACAGGTCCTCTCTGAGTTTCACCAAGAATCTGTATGGACATTGCCATTCCACACTCAACGTCCTGGACAAACAAATGATTAATTATCCCCAGGGAGCTGCCATCTGTCAGGATGGATCTGATTAACAGAACATCCCCTGATCTGCACCCACTGCCAAGGGAAACGTGCTCTCTTCCAATGGTTTGTGCAACCAGCTTCTCACACTCACTACCAAAAATAATCTAGAAATCAGTCAGTCACCCACTCCAGAGTGAGCCTTGGATGGAGAAGGGACAAGAGTGTGACACTGAGGAAATGATGCACTCAGAGGTGTGGGTGAAGCTGACAGAGCCAAAAACCTACAGCAAAGCTTTAAGGAAGGTTAAGTTGCCCTCAACCCCAGAGTAAAAGCTACGCTGATGAAGGAGAAAGTAATTTCTAGCCGAGTTACAGAGCCAGCTCTCAGCCTTGGGCTGATCATTGCTCTCCTGTGCCTCAGCCTCCTCAACTGTGCCATCAGCTTTGTTCTCATTTACTCCTCTCTGTAGAAACCGAGGAGATTTGTATTTCAGAACCACCACGGGGGTACAATCAGTGGCGAGACAGGCAGCAGCAGGCACAGGCTGCCCTTCACAGCAGTGCCCAAGCAGGGGAGGAGGATGCCCTGCGCTGATGCTGGGCTGGCTCCTCCTGCCCGCTCTGCTCTGCAGCCGCCGATTGCCACAGCAACAGGAGACAGCAGGAAAGGGCTCCTCCAGAACGGATCGGGCTGCTTTTACCTGGATGAGCACAGGAGAGTTTGTTTATAAACGTCAAGATCAGGTCGGTGGGAAATTGGAAAGGCGAGAGGAGTTTGGCTGGGTGAGGGGATGGAACACCTGAGCCAGGTGTGGATACACGAGTCCCAGCGCTCGGGAAACCTTGAGCTGTCACCAATGCACACTGAGCACCCCCTCTGTCCCCAAACTCCACACTGAGTGCAGTGATCTGCCTTCCCAAACTGAGAGCCCAGGGCTGCAGTTCAGCCCCATGGCCAGCCCAGCCGTGCGACCAGATGGCAAACAGGGGCTGGGAGGTGGAGCAGGAGCTGCGCTCCGCCCCAGAACGGTGTGAGAGGCTCATTAATGCAGTTAATGGTGCAGGAGCAGGGCTGACACCGTGCTGCCGGCTTTAATTTGTAACAATGGCCCAAGGACTCGAGAATTTGGCTGGAGCACCAAGGGACACCCCAGGAGTGCACAAGAGCTGTGCCGGGCTGAGAGCGGGCAGTGCATCCCAAAAACCACAGAAGGTAAAAATCCCCTTTGTCGATGAACAGCGAGCTCTCCATGTGCTCTAATGATGATGATGAGGATGATGATGGTGGCTGGATTAAACACTCAGCAGCAAAATTCCTTCCAGCAGGAGCTCGGGACATTCTGCTGCCTAAAAAAGCAGGGTGAGAGCCAAAGCAGCACTTTGAGAAGTGCTTCAAATCACCAAGGAGCTGTTTGAACAGCCCCATTCCTGTGACCGTCCTGGCAGCCCCTGTGCAGCACACCCAGCTCACCCAGGGAACAGGTGACAGGCAGGGACAGGGACACCTCCGGGTCAGAGGCATCACCCCAGGGACACAGCACCTGCACGGCTCTGTACCATATTATAAATACTTGTTATAATACTGGCTTTTCACAAATGTTAAAATAGATGCTATGTGTATAATGTTAAAGTAGCTTTGCTATATAGTTTTTATTTCTGCTATTAACTAAACTTAGAGTAGTGAAATAGCTGATATAGTTATTGTTGTGGTAATTGAACTGCCTGCTTGGTTGAGATAACACCCAAAGGACATATGATGAAGACCCCTGCTATTATCAGCACCCACCATCTGTAAAATGTATGAACCAAAGCCCAAGCTGGAGGTGATAATAAGAATGGACTAAAACCACAGCCAAGAAATGTGCATGCTCCAAAAAGCGGGACCCGAGGAAGAGCCATGCTAAACAGTTCTTGAAACACATAAACTAGTTTTGGGGGAAATTTAAATATGCATAATTGTTTATGAATATTCAGTAAGCTGATGCAATAGAAAATATATGTAAAAGGTGTCTCCAAAATAGCAGAGGTGCTCTTGGCTGAATGCCAAGCACCCAGCAACTAAACTTTGCTTTATTATTTTTGTCTCCTACTGTCCCTTATTAAACTTTTAAATATTACCAGGAGAGTGAACCTCGTTTTTCACAACCACATTCCTCTGCATCTGAGACACCACATCGATCCAAGCAGGCATGTGGCAATAAAAGGCTGCAGAAGCAGTGAAAAGGTTGGCTATCATACATTAATTAAATGTGGCAATGCCTCAGGATTTAAGTGGATGTGCAACAGCAGCATTGAGCAGGGTGTGTAGCACGGCACGCTTGGGTGGCTGAAGGAGAGGGCTCGTGCCTCTGCTTGCCTGGCTGCATCCATTAATTACAGCCCCATTAGGCAGGCAGGAAATGCTCCCACCAGCAGCACCTTCCTGCTCTGCCATTGAGCCCAGGAACATGACAGATGGAGCAGAGCCGGGGCATAATCGAGATGGAGCACCTGCCAGGCAGGATGGATGGGGAGAATCCCCTCTGCTCCGAGGCTGTGCAGGTTATTGATACCTTTGCTTGGCTGACAAGATAAAGAGGCACTGCAGGCCTCAGGAAGGCCACAGCCAGTGTTTGAGGCTGTTCACATCCATTACAAGGCACGTGGATGAGGTTCCCCACAAGGCCCTCAGTGCTGGGTAGCAGAGCTCATCCTGCTGCATCCTTCATGCTCCCTTTGGCCCTATGGGATTGCAGAGCAAACAAAACCTTCAGACTTCTCTGAGAGAGCCAGATTAGCACTGGGAGGTGCCCAGCACTGCTCACTGCTCCAGAGACTCCTCACTGCACTGGGCAGGCCCTGGCACAGGGACTCAGAGCAGCTGTGGCTGCCCCTGGATCCCTGGAAGTGTCCAAGGCCAGCCTGGACAAGGCTTGGAGCAGCTGGGGCAGTGGAAGGTGTCCCTGCCCATGGCAGGGAGTGGAAGATGAGCTTTAAGATCCCTTCCAGCCCAACCATTCTGTGATTCCCTCCAAGGACAGTCCAGGATCTGCCTTCCACGCCCCATCTCCCCCTGCCCAGACACACAGCGCAGGTATGAGAGCACCAACACCGCAGCTTTGCAGCCCAAAATACCTGCTAAATACTCCACAGCACCTGGAAATGGCAGACAAGCACCCGTGTCTACTCAGATGGATGAAATCCTCCAGGAGCAAAGCCCTGCTGTGGCAGAGCCACTCACTGGATTGCCACCAATTGTCCCTTCCTTGGAACAGACAAGGGTTTATCCATCTGCAGGGGACAGACACACTGCATTTCTGCATTTCACCCTGACTTTCAAAGCTCTTCCCAAAATTGTCATTTCAGTGAAAGAGGAAACAAATCAATAGGTTTGAATTCTCTCAGGAGAGAACAAGACCAAGAGGCTGAGGCAGGGCTGGTAACAACCCTGCCATGTTTTATTTCCCTTTGCTGAACTGCAAAACTCCAGGCTTGGTCCAAAATGAGATCTAATCAATATTCCAATGCTGAGATCCCATTACAGACTGAGCATCCCTGGGTTCCAGGTCAAGCTCTCATTCATGTCTCAGTTTTCCAGACAATTGTTTTAGCAATTCCCAATCTCAATGGATGAGATTTTCACCACCCCAGAAATCCTTTCCAACACAATTTTTGCCTCCTGCTTTTATACTCATTTTGTGCAACTGCTTTACATGATTTAGTATCATCAGTATTCAGAGCTTTCCCCATTATGTGATGCCTCATGATGTGTGAGGTTTGGAATGTTTCTTCTCTAATCACATCAGAAAAAAAATATTCCTGTTGCTATTAGGCAGTGTTACTAAACTTTAGATCATGGGCAAATGTTATTTCTTCTCCAAAATGAGTAATTTTTCACTGTTAACAGGAACTTGACATGATCAGCAGCTGCCTTCAACTGTATGACAGAAATCAATCGTTTATTAAACATCCTGGAAAAAAAAATGAAAAAGCCCAAAACAAACAAAAAACTTGACTTACCTCCTCATTTAATGATGGAGGCAGACATGGAGCTCCAGCCATGTGTCCTGAGCCTGTCCTGCAAATCTGTCAGGCACTTCACGGTGTGTGCATTTAAAAACCCTTCCATTTCCAAACAGGATTGAAACCATCAAGCAGAAACCTTGACTGAAGACACCAATTTTCCCCCTGGATTTGCACTTGTATCTATTTTTTGTTAAAGCTTTGTTAGCTCTCATAACCTGGGCTGGCCATTAAACCTGCAGAGATCTGCAGGCAGAGACCACCCTGCAAAGAATCCTAAACTCAATAAAAATAAGGAGCATTAATAAAGTGAAATGAACAATGTACATTTCATCACTACTCTGCCTTTCTTCCCCCCTCTCAAGATTCAGGGCAGAACATGGGGATGCAAATTAGAACTAAATGAAAAATGACAAAGCTACCTGAGGCATCCAGAGAACTGATAGCTTTCAAATGTGAGATTGATGGAATAAATCAGCAGCTGCTTCCCGTGGGTTACAGCTCCTGCTTCCAAAGCCCTACAAATGCCTGCCTTTGCTCAGAGCATTGCTATTTTAGAACCAAAGGCTTAAGTAACTCTTCCTGTGCTGCTGTTCAGCATTTTAATGATGTGAGGGGACTTCAGACACCCATCCTGTTTAGATATACACCATGGAGAATATTTTGCATTTCTTTTGTCACCTAAATGTTATTTAAATGTTGGTCCCAAGGCTTCTTTGAGCCACTCTTCTCCTTCTGCTTATTTATCAGCATCACATTGGAGGGGGAAAAAAAAACTCCAAATATTTTGGGGGGGTTTTGATTTTCTAAACCCAAGCTGTTCTTCATGCCTATTTAAAAGTTAAAATCGTTTTTTACAGAAAAGCATTCTTGCTTTAAAAGGAGGAATCTAAATAAACAGAACCACTCCACTGTAAAGTGATAGGCACTTAAGTATTACAAGATGTTTTGGCATCCCCAAAGTTTGAGCTGATGTTAAATATTAAAGGGGTTTTCCACTCTCAGCAAAACATTACAATAGTGGACTTCTTTAACTGCATGAAATTTGAAGCTTCAGTGACAACAGGTTTTCAATAAATCATAGAAAACCAGCACTCTTTTGTTTTCTAAATACTTCACTGTATATTAAATTCTTCATTTTAGAATTGGGCAAACTAAAACAGTAACAGCAAACCTTAAACACCCATTCAGATTTTCTGAATATTTAAGTGTTTGCTTCTGTGAACATGAATGTAAATGCTGCTTTTTCTTTTTTTATGAAGGAGGAAGAACCTCAGTTATTCACAATACTATTTCTTGCTCTTTTAGGCTTCATTTTCTTTATGTTCCCCAGAAATTTACAAAAAACAAGGCAAACAATTAAGGTTTCTGTCATTAAATCCCTTTGTCTCTACAAAATCCTAGGCAGAGCACATAAACTAAAAAAGCCAATTTTGTGTATTAACATTTGTCCTTGGAAAAAGCCTTTTTGGAAACCTTTTTGTTGGGAATGATGTAAAAAAACCCCTGGAAGTTGGCTCCTTGATCTGGCTTCCTTCCACTGGAACATCTAATGGCTGGGGGGGAATGTCTTTTTTATTTTACACATATCAACATCACAGTCCATTTCTCAAGGCAATAAAAAAATGCTTAATATGACTCAGCCAACTGCAATTTAACCCTCAATAAAAGTCTATTTTTGGCAGAAGGTTCACCTTTCTTTGAAATTACTGTAATGACGAGTTAAAGCCATTTCCTAAATTTACTTTGAATGCTGTTCATAATGAGGATTAAATTGTTTCATACCTGCAGCAAAGCTGTTTCTGCTCAGAGGCTTGGGATCCTTCAAGACTGATGATAAGTAGGCAAAGAGCTGACAGAAAAGCCAATTTTCTCCTAGAATTCAAGCAAGACCTTGTCCATCTCCTTGAGTAACTTGTCTCTATTTTTTCCAACCCGTGGCAGGAAATCTTCAATTCTACAGCTGATGTCTCCACTCTTGATCTCCACATGCCTCATCCTCACCACAGAACTACTTGTGCATCCTTTTAGGATTTAAAAAAAAAAAAAAATGCACTTGCTTCCCTGAGTGCACAGCAAGGCACTGCACTTTATCTCTTCCAGCCTCACAAAATGGCTCAGGCCATTACAGAACAGCCTGCCAGGGTAAAAAAAACTTGGATACAATATTCATGTACTCTGTAAGACACATCTACTCTTTATGTGATTGACAGAGGCAAGGCAGACTTCCATTTCATTAAGAAACTGAGGATGAAGTAGCCTATAAACAAAATTCCTTCAGTGTAGCAGTTAAGTCAGAGCCATTTGCAGCAGTACAACCCCTACTCAGGGCTGCCAAAAGCAGAAATTAACAGTTCAAAGGCTGACCCAGGGGTACTGGGGAAAACTGGCAGGGAATTCTGACAGAAGGAAGTTGTACAAAGCTCACACATCCTTCCTGGAGGCATAAGATTGCTGTGGAAGAGTTTGAGATCAGGGTTTGCCAGCTTGCACGAGGAGGCAGTGCCTCACCATGGGTTCATGGAGCCCCTTTCCCTGTCCAACACACACTGACATATCCCAGCCACAACCATCCCATCCCAGCTATTAACTCCCAAAATTACCCCAGACCAGGGAACACCACAGCACCAGATGGCTGCTGGCAAAGAATCCCCCCAACACTGAGCACAAGTCGCCAGCTATTCCCACAAATCCATGGATTGATAAAGTGATACAGACAGGAAATAAATCCTGCTGCTTCCTTAGCACTTTTTATTATTAGAACGATGTTCATTTAAAGACTCAGTGACAAATCCTGTCTGGTACATCATCACCTTATCAAAAACCTGTGACATGTGCAGAGAATGTTAAGTTATATTAAGTAAGCTGTTAACTTGACAAAATCCAGCCTGCTGCGTTCTGCCTGCCTGAGCTGCAGCAGGGATGGCACATTGTCAAGGGCTGGGAAACACCCTCTCCTTCCTTCCACAGCTCCAGATCCACTCAAAATCCAAACACAGCAAAAACCAAGTCAGGTGTGTCAGTCACATCAGGAACTCGGCCATCACACTCCACTCCAGACCTGTACAGGCATCAGTTTTTGGGGTGTGACTGCCACCCAACTGCAGGAAAGGAATGGGCACAGCAACTCCCCTCCCTGGACTCCATTTATCCAGACACCAAAGAAAGGCTGGGTGGGTGTTAACAAGAAGACAGCTCAAAAGCAAAACCAGAAGATGCCTCAAAGTGACAGATATTGAGAAAGACAGAATTTACAACTTTTTGAGTAGTAATCACAAGGAGCACAAAGTTGTTCTGCACACAAGGCAGAGATGTGACAGCACTGCCAGGGCACCGTGTGGCTCCTGCCAAGGTAGTCACACATGGCACTGGTGCTTCCAGCCATCAGCAAATGACTGGGAATAAAAAAAGAGTGCCAGAGACAGATCTTTAAAAACCTAGGGAGCATCCTAATGTCATTAGTTGGGCATTTTCACTGGTGCTGCAGGAGGGCAAGTGTAAAAACCCTGTGTTAATCTCCAGTAATTAAAACAGCCTTCAAGAGGAGCTCTTTGCAGAACATTTCAGGGAATGAAGGTTGCAGCTAACAGCATGTCAAGGCCAATTTCTACTCTGTACCAGGCTCCTTGGGAGGATACCACAGATCCACTATCTCCTGTCAGCAGGATCCCACCATAACATGTGATTCTAAGCATCAGTGGAAAAAGTGAAATTGATCTTTTGCCTCTCTACATCTGTGAGTGATTATAGACACACACAGCGTTCATACAGTCTTGCTATCTGCAAAATCCAGGTAATTATTCCTTTAATTTAGTCATCCATCTATCCCAGGTAATTATATCAGCAAACAGACATACTCTGCTTGTTTATTGAAGGGTTTTTTAATGTGAAAAGAAATGGAAGCTTCTGACTAACCACACGTGACTCTGAGCTACATTAAAATCACTGTGTTTCCAGCAGTTTCTGAGCTGTTCACACCATCCTAAAAAAGTCTACAGTCTTTCAACAGTCCATCCAATAAAGCTGGTGTTGTGCACCAGGTATTCTGGAGGCATCTCTCAGCTGCAGCTGAATCTGGCAGGATTCATCTTTTGCCCAAAATCCTGAGCCTTGAAGGAAAAACAAGGTCAGAAAGCACAAATAACCTCAGGTCTTGACAAGCAAAGCCTCTTCCACTGGTCTGACTCCCAAGAGAAACATGATGATGATGTTTTTGACACACGAGTCCTGTCTGTGCACCACGAAACAACAATGAAAAGGAGGATGATGCAAAGTTGTCTCAAACAGTCACCCAAAATACAAAGAGAGCGTACAGAAGCTTGATGCAAAATCCAGAAATAGTCCAGGGCAGTGCTTGGGCATCACTAAAGGTTTAAGGACTACTGGGGATTATGTGGCCAGCCACAAAGTGTCTCGTCAGAGGTCAGGACTGTTCCCTGCTGCTGGGAGGAGTGGAGCAGCCTGTGAGCCCCTGGCAGAGGTTTGGGATCCGATAAAAAGCAGGGCAGGGCTGGGCAGGGTCAGGTGGCCGAGCGCCGGCGGATCACGAACACGCCCCGCTGCAGCTGCCCCAGGTAGATCCTCATCTTGGTGCTGTCGCTGGTTTTCCTCACCCAGATCTGCAGGAGAGCAAGGGCAAAAAGAATGGGACAGGGAGATGAATTAGGGGAGAAAAAGGGAAAACTCACAGCAAGCAATACACAGACAAATTAACTTGGTGTCTCTGCAAGGAGCTGAACTCCCCAGGGGGCACAGATCAATGAGGTTAATCCCCTTTCCCTCCCCACACCAGGCATTGCAACCTGAGTAGAAAATGAAATAAGGTGTCTAAATTCACCTCCTTAACTTCCTGCTCAAAACAGACCTCAAGAAAAATGACTCTTTCAAGCACCATCAGGAAAGCAGGTTCCTCCTGTGACAGCTCACAACAGCACCGTGGCACTGAGCTTTGCCTAATCAAGACTAAGTCTCTCTAGATCCACAGATCATAAAATTATCTGTCCTGGGATTTGCCCAGACAAGTAACTATTAGTCAAATGAAAAGCTTATTCTGATTCTGTTCCGTGAAGCATTTCCCACAATGTAGCACAGAAATTGTGTCTGGAGATAAAAGGGCCTCTCTTTTAAACACTGGCATGGAAGGATTCACACCATGTGTTCCAGAGGACAAATTGCTGCCACCGAGGCAGCCCCTCCAGACAGCTTTTGAAATCACCTTCAAGGTGCTTAGATCTAAAAACCTGTACTTTAAAAATCAAGTCTAAACAATTTTCTCTGCATTATATCTTTCTAATATATTTCAACATGTTTAAATAAATACATCGAGTAAGAATTATCCACTCCTTAGTACTGCAGTATTTTAGGAGGGATGTCCAATATTTCCTGCTGTAAAGGATTATAAAGTTATGTTGGCCAGTGATTTACTCTAAACATTTTTCCCCCATATAGTAGCAACAGGCCTGACAAGTACATTTGATTTAACTCTATAATTTTAATTATAAATTGACTTTATTAATAGGGCCCCTCAATATAAAATAAATTTAGTATTTGCCTGGATTTCTACTTCAATTATTTCTCTAGAGAAATTAAAATCACCATTCATTGATAATATTCTCCCAACTGCAACATTTCCAAGGATTTGGCATGTCTTGCTTGCCAAAAGAACTCAAAAATCCATAAACTTTGAGCAACCGTAGGAAACAAACATGAACAATTTTATATTCTACCACAGCATGATGGAAGGATACATTAATTTTGCTAAATTAAAGTAATAACTTTAACAAATCTTAATGAATCCATGAGCACACTACCACTGCTTTTATCTGAACAATTGAGTCCCACAACTGCCACTGCAAGGGAACAGCTGTGACACAAACAGATCCCACATGCAACTCTGGGGAAAATAAAGTGTTTTCCCTCAGCTGCCACAACAAATTAAAGTTCCTTTATTGGCTGATTGAGGAGAAGTGCACTCAAATCTATTATTTCTTTCCCTGAAGTGTCTGGAATCTGCAAGCAAAGAATAAAGTGCTCCCTTTACCCAACTGCTGCAGGAGCTTGCAAAACATAGGATTATCCTTCAGAAATAGATCAAGTCTCTTCCCATCTCAAAAAGAGATTTCTCAAGTCAGTTTTATCTTGGCTTCAGCTTCTTTACACACCAGACAGGAATCTATCTTTAGCCCTTACTAGACCCAAGTCTTTCCCCCCTCTACAGAAAAATAAAAGCAGTCACAACCTCGTTGGCACCCACAGAACTGATCACACAGCTGATCTTTGTGTTCTCTTTAGACTCCAGGTAAATAGCTTGGCTCTTGTGGTACCTGCAAAAAGAAAAAAAAAAGGAAAAATAAAAGCAAATGCACTAATCCATTATTGATAAAGATGAACAGAGTAAATTTGAAGTCTGCCTTTCTTTCCACGCCACTTTCTCCATCGTTGCAAGATAGTGGGTGATCTGATCACACACACACAATCTGCATTTAAAGATATTCTGAGATGCAGGAAGGTCTTAATTCACATTCAACTCTGCACTGAAGGTTACTGAAAACAGATTTCACAACTGCAAGGGGGAGAGGCAGAGCCCCAGCCACAGCCCAGGGGAAGAGTGACTGGTAACACACCCAGGGTTAATCAAGGCAGCCTTTCCCACTTCAGACACAGGATGGATTTCAGAAGGCAACTCCTTAATTTGCCTGATAAAATATGACAGAGCAAATCACAGATACTCAAGTTATTTCCCAGTACAGAATTACTGAGCACCACCACCACCAGAAGTGAATTACCCTCAATCAGTGCAGTCTGTGCACTGTTTAATGAGACCTCAAATTTCTAATGCTGTCCTATTTTGTGAAAATACCCAAAATGGTAACTAATGGGTAACTGACTGTAATGAGCTGGAAATACCTGCCATAAGGAGGCCATGACTAAACATATCCATTACATCCTATTTTAGATAATCATTTAAGCTCTGTATTGTTCTTAATGCATTGTTTATAAAACAAAGACTTGGAAATTCATAACTCTGAATTCTTTCATTTTGTGGACTTGTCTCTTTCACAGCCCACATTTCTCCAAGTGCTGCAGTGTGCCAGCCCCAAAACTCCACTTTCTGTTCATTCTGCCTCATTCTGTTCCATAGGCAGAACTAATTGCACTGGAACAGTTTGTTTGTAAGGAAATCACCTTAATCAAGCAAGCACCAAAATACTCTACAGTTATAAAAGCATGTCTGTATTTTCACCTTTCCCCAATCATGATTTTATCTGGGCAATCCAAGCTGCAGAATCCCTGCACAGACACTCCCTCAGTAGCCACTCAGTGCAACCCCCTGCAGCCTGACTGCCATTTGCAAAATGCATGGATTTATTTAAACTTTACAGTTATTTCTACAATAACCATACTGTACATGTGGAAGTCTTCCAGTGGTTTATTCCACAATCTCTTCCTACTGGCTTATGCACTCAGAATTTTCACAATGCTTGCCAGTAACTGGAATGAGTGTCAGCTTTGAGCATTCCAAACATGCTCATTACCCATGGGGAGAGTGAAAGAATAAAAAAATCCCCAAATCCTGCAACCTTTAAAACAATGGTTGGGCACAGGTGTCTTTCTCCTTTGTTTTGACAGAAACAATGTCAGTGGGTACCAGGGCAATGCAATAGCAACAATGATCTGAGCCAAAAAAAAATTCTCAGTTTATCAACTTCAGATGACATTAAATGAAAGAGAGGAACTCAATAAGCTACTACCAACCCCAGGCCTCACTAAGATGAGACAAAAATCTCAGTTCAGCAGTGCCCTACCATGCCATGCTGTGAGTATTCAAGCAAGAGTTTTGATCTTGATACAATCAGCAGGAGTGCAGGAGATACCAGTGCAAACAACAGCTCTGAAGTGTTGGCTGTGCCCACACAGACAAGGATATATTGTTTCCCCACTTTCAGTTTTTGATTCCCAGTGAATTCCAAAGCTGACGACACACGTGTCAGAGGCTTCATTCAGCCTTTGGATTTCACATCATGAATGACTCTCCATCAGTAAATTAATGCTAATTGTGCCCAGAACAGGCAAAGAAGCAAGTCAGCAGTGTTCCACTGAAGAGCTGTCTCAGGTGTCTCACACTCCATGCTCACAGAGACAGGGCAGCTGAAGGCACAGCATTCTGGTGCATCAGTTACCTGGTCATGTCTTACCCTTTTGCCAAGTTTATTTATCCAGAGATGGACAGGATTAAGGAAATTACCTCAGATGAAAAGTACAGTGGGGTTTAAGTTGGCTTTCAAGAAAGCAAAGAGCCAAATAACTCTCACTGTTGCAGTAGGCAAAACACACCAAGTGAGGCAAGCAGAAGTAAGTCCATTTCCTGCTATAAAATATCTTACTGAAAGGCCAAGATTTCCAACTGCAACTCCATCAGAAGATTGAAAGAAATCCCTTTGCATTATTGTATGCACCAAAACTAAGAGCAAAAAGATGGCTGCTTTACAGTGAACTGTGGTTTATGATTTGATGAGGGAGCACAGAGCTCTTGAGGATAAAAAACTGAGTCTAATTCCAAATTCACCTGGAACACTCCACTCTGGAGACATCTGTGAAATGTCTCTGCAAGACTTCAGGGGGTTCATTACTGGCCTTAAACATTCCCTGTTTTCAGGGAATTGTCATGCAGGGCTGCATCAGGAAACAAAGTCATTCCTGGGCTGCCAGGCTTAGGAGGTCTGTGCATGTCAGCATTCTTTATGCACCTTAGGAAGAATTACCCTCCCACAACCAAGAACTGCTTCATTATTTTAAAACACCAGCTACTTTGCACAAGTACTATTACTATCAATCAAAAAAATCTAAGCAGGATTATTACAAACAAAAAAATATAAAATACTGATCAGCATAAAACCAAGGCAGTCAGGAAGGACAACAGCTGGAATTCCTGACAGCAAGACCCCCATGACAAGTGAATTCAGCCAGATGAAAACATCTGTTAAGTGCTTTATGCCCCAGCTAGATACTCTTCAGAGAGAGCTGGTGCTTTGGTGGGATTCTGGGCTCACTGAAGCTCTTCCAGGTTTAAATTTAATGTGAAGTTTTGAGTTTTACTGACAGATTACTTCAGATGCCTTTTTTTCCTTCCTTTTTTTACTCATGAACACTTTTCAAGCACTCCATATGCTTCAAAATTCTGAAGAAGAGTTTATTCATCCAAATATATCCTGAGGATAGTCACTTTACACACACAAAAAAAGTTATGAAAGCAAAAAAAACCAACTTGATGGATCTGTGGAATAAGTAGCCTGTTCAGTTCTTATCTGCTTTACACTTCATGGATGTTTAAACTGAGGGAGCAGCTTTGATGAGAGCTGTGTACACTGAACTCTCAAACTTCAGTCAGAAGGAAAAAACTGACCAACTGGCCAAAGGGATTGCTGTGTAAAAAAACCAGCTTCACACCTACTTCTGTGATAAAATTACAGCCTCATCACTTGTTGTTTTGAGCCATCAGAACACTGAAGTAGGCTACAAATAAGCAGATGACTTTTGGAAAGCAAACTGTTTTCTGCTCAAGGAGCTCAAGATTGCCCCCTTGATTACCCAGGTTTGCAAGTCTCATAGATTAAGTTTAAGATCTACTAAGATTCCTCTGCAGAATTTAATATTTTCCTTGTGTTTTGTGAGGCTTGTACAGCTGTATGGTCATAAAACTCAACAGAGATAAATCCAATCAGCAATTCTGAAGTTGCCTCTCCCAGCTGGGTTTGATCTTTAAAGGTTATTTGGATTTATTAGAAGCATTTTTCATCCTGAGCAGCTGGTGGATGGCATTTCTTCTGCCACCTTGTGGAATGCTGGGCTTGTGTTCCACAGAGCTGAACCTCAGGAATGGGAGTGTTGCTGACAGCAAATCATGGAGTGTGTGTACCCAAGCTGGGCAGCTTCAGTCACATCCACTGTGGCTGCTGCTGCCTCTCCTACCTCATATTAGCTTTGACTTCCTAAGTGCCACAGTGGGACATGGAAAAGATTCAAGTCTCCTTTTATTGGAGCCACCAGTCATCTCTGAAAGCCTACAGGGTGTGAACACTCCATCATCACCCCTGCTTTACTGGACCCATGATGAGCTTGTGGAGGGAGCAGCAAACCTCTGCCCAAAAGCATTTTGTCCACCAATCCTTTGATCAAAGCCATTTCTCTGCCTCCTCACTACACACCACACCACACAGACTGATGGAAACAGAAACTGCCCAGGCCTCACCATCTCTTGTCATAGTAGAGTTTGCCATCTTCTATCCGAGCTTCAAACCTCTGAGCTGGAGACTCTGCTGGTGTAGCTGGGAGGTGCTCAGGAGAGGAGGGGGACGCTGGGGACAGGAGACACACTCAGGTTAAAGAGCAGCACATCTGACTGCAAAACTGCAGTTCATAAGGTTTTGTGTGCAGAAGTAACAAGCAGAGAAAGCTGCAAACTCAAATATCCATCAGGAAAATATTATATATTGTGATGAGTAACTCAGCCTCTACCTTGAATTAAAATATTCACTGAAATACAGCATTTATCTGAAAAAACATTTATGGGTAAGTGATGGATAATATGTCTTTGATTTTGTTTTAGTTATAATCCACAGTTAATTAGTTAAATATGGTTAAAATTACTGAGGCAAGTTAGTCTCACTCTGTCTTGAAATAAACTGTACAGGCACTTCTATAGAGCTGGAGGCATAAAACCACAAGTGGTCAATCCCTCAGTGGAGCTGACAAGCAGACAAGGTCCCCAGATTCACTTGAATATAATGGAAAACCTCTTTTCCCAGCTGGATTGTCCCATGCCCAAGTGTTTCAGCCACCAAAGATGTTCATGTCCCCCTTCCTATCCCTGACAAACATCAACACCACACAAAGAACAGCAATTCCACAGCCAAACATCTACAGTACCATTCTCTGTTCATCTGTAACTCACCTGGTCTCTTGGGTGATTTAAGCTGCATGGGGAGAGAGCAAAGCAGTGTTAGAGATCTGACAGGAGCCACAGAAGCTGCAGTGATAACTTCAGATATCTTACTGTCCATGCCCTGAACGTTTCTATTTTAAATGCTCTGTTAAGTGGCATAACACAACCAGAGCAGTGTGCTCTAAGCAGCCAAAGGTGCAGATAAACAGTATAATGACCCAAAAGGCCAAAAACCTGAACTTGAGAGCATTCAGATAACCCATCTAACACACTGTTTTTGAATGTGATACATTTCTCAGGATATACAAAATACAGGAGATAAATCATTAGAGAAACCACAATAGCTGGCACAAAACCAGTGTTTCACTACCATCCTCAAAATGCCTTAATGAGCAGCTTATATTCTAAGAAATTAGATAAGCCTGCAAGCATTCAGCAAGAAAACAATGTTAATCAAAACTAGAAAAACTATAAACATGCACACTGCCCCCTATCCAGCTTGCTGAAATCTTGTGACAGCAGGGAGAAAAAAAATTAGTAAGAAAATCCTACCCCACACTAAGGCCTGAACCAAAGGTAGCCTGTGATCTCCCAGAAAAACACACTGACATCTGCTCAGCCATGAGGAAGAAACTCCTTAACATAGCTCATCCCTTGGTTCACACAAAAGGTAACATTTTTAGAAGACAGTCATTCAAATTAGATTAATTAAACCTCAATTAAAAAAGAGGAGATACCATCTTGCTAAATCTTTTATTGTGCTACTTCAGAAAGCCAATGGGGATGAAATAGTCCCACATCTCCAAAATGAACATTAAAGAGAGCTCTGTTCTCTTCAGGAGAAAGCATCTGCCTTCTCTTTAAAATTAAGAAATACAGTCAAGCAACAATCCCTACCTTATTCAGCGTTCTTAGGTCCTCCATTATTTGCTCATCAGTCAACAAATAATTTAGCTGAGGTATCCAGAATTAAGGCTTCCATAAGCTCTTGACAAGCAAGGCTAAAAATTAAAGGTCAATGACATTTCACTTGAGTAAATGTAAGTCAAAATGTTTCCAGGATTTTAATAAATGTCTTACTTGAGCTTTTTTTTTCTCAGAAGAATTAATATAAGTCTATCCACATCATCTTAGCAGCAGAGTGCAAAATCATTTTAACTTATTCAGACAGAACCCTCAATGAAAAACCTTTAGTGCACTGACATTTACTTCATGGAAGGATCAAGCACCAGCATTTCCAGTGTTTCTCATCTCGTATTTCTGTGGAGAAGAATCTGTGAGCTGAAACAACAGACTCACTTCAGGTTTTCTACAATGAAGCTAAATCCCACCTAAACCTAGTTAAATAAAACTTTGTGTGCCTGGGGATAAATAAGAGCCTACAATGCACCTGAAAACAAACCCCAAACCTTTGAAAATAGAAATTAGTGTATTACAGTCTTACTAGAGCTCTGCTGTACTTGTGTTTCTTTGTAGCAAGTGTTCAGCCAAAAGTATTCAAAGTATTAAACTAAAGTTAACAATTGCTGGCTGCATTTCAAGGATTTTGGTTCTGATGGACTTTAATCCTCTCCCAGTGAACAAAGGCAGAGAGTTTCATGGTGTGGTTGCTGTATCATGCTCAATTAGCAGGTCATGTTCACTATGAAACTCATTTATTTTGGATGAGATGAGGGCACTAATAAATGACTTTTTTTTTCCTGAAAGAGTGAACAGAATCTCCAACCAGAAAGAGGTTAATTGAAACTGGAGATGCTCATGACCATCCTGCATGAACTCCAAAAGTTCAAGGTTTGATATTGCCTTCAGAAAATGAGTCACTCAGAGAAGTTTTTTTAATCTAAGACATGCAAGTTTAGAATTTAATAAGAAGCCCCTGCAAAGCAAATATCCTTGCCTTCCTCTCCAGGTGAATTTAATACACAAATAGAAAAAATGCCTATCATCACAGAGAGGCTAAAAACATATTTCCAGAAGCCAAGGAACATTTTAATTCTGAGACATGCAGCAAGGCAGATCCTAAGGATTACACAGACATGTTTTTCTGTCTCTTGTGATACATGAAAACAAGATGAATCTTCATCTTCCCTTATTCAAAGAACAAATCTAGCATCCTTGCTTTTGCTATGCATCTCTGGATTAGAGATCTGAAGCTTTTATCAGAAATGGAAAAACTATTTTGATATGACAAATATGATCTTTCTGGTAAATGCTTTGTCACGTCTTGAAATGAGAAAAGCTCTGGCTCATGTAAAAAGCCATTTACTGTCTATGGAATCAATTATCTCAGCATATATATATATATATGATGTTCTTGTAAAGTTTTTCTTTTGTGAAATAAATTGCCTGTAGAATTCAAACCATTCTCACTGACAAAAAAAAAAAAGTTATCTCATCATACAGTGAGGATTAAGTCAGGATACCAAGGGATCTCCAAACACTGGTTTCTATATATGTATTACATTGTATAACTGATGTATTGCTTTAACACATATATGACAATTGTGCTTCAGTATTTCCCAAGTTAAAATCTGATCCTGGCATTTAATTTCCTTTTACCCAACAAAGGTGTGGGTAGCCCAGGGCTGCAAACCCAGCAGTGACTCCACAAAAGGATATCAGGGGCAGGTTTCCTCCTCTTGTCTGGGATAGGAACTGGATCGTTTGGTCTCCGTCTCAGTTTCCTCGTCATAATAGGCTTCACTTCCATTGAATCTGTAATGAAGTTGGAGAGCTGATAAGACCAGAGGGAAAGGAGTAAGCAGCAGCAGCTTCCTACATAAAGCACAAGGAAAATAATCTTTCCTCTTTTATATAGCAAATTGGATTTTTTTTTTTTGTGCTAGCTTCCAGCATGGAGGTGCTGCCAGTGAATCCAAGTTCCCTCTCCTGTCAGGTCACTGTTCAGTGCCAGTGCTGCAATGCCATGGTTACAGCTGCTCCAGGTACAGATAAGCAGCACAATGATGCTACAAGGATTCAAGGTAAATTCCTTTCATGCTCATGCTATCTGCTTGGGAACAGATTTAAAAGGCCAAGCTCATGGAGTTCTTTCCCAACCCAACTTGGATCATTAATAGCATGTAAAACATCAGCTACAAATCAATTGCTCTCTAATCTTCAAGGCAGAAAAACAGCTTTGTCAAAAGATTAGAGAAAATTTCTGCATTGAAGACTGATACAAGTCTGCTGGAGTGATTTCAAACAAACAGTATTTAAATTCAGATTATCTAAGAATGGTTAATGAAATGAGCCTAATTAATAACACACAGAGCAGCAGTTGACAGGAAGTAATTGCAGCATATGCACTGGGGAAAAAGAAGAAAGTCTGTTAAAAACTTAAACACCAGTCTCATCACCAACTAATTATCTGAACTTGGTTTGTCCAAATATCTACAGGTAACCTTTACTGAACAACTCCACTGAAACTCTCACAACTCACTCCTTAATTCATGAAGATATGTTGAACTGGCAGCCAAGAGACCACATCATAAATGCCAAACACTTCAGCCCACCTCCCTTTCTCTGTGCTGAGTTATTTGCTCATCTCTAAGCACCCCTGATTCACCCCTGGGAAGCACTGCAATCTGGGAAGCCCCTTTGGCTCTCACTAGAAATGAAAACCTTGAGCAGCTCTGCATGTGCAAAATACACCAAATCCCTTCTCATCTCAAGGGTGAACAAGGATGACCATGAGATAAGACTTCAAAAATAAATAAAAGAAGTTACCAGGAAAACAGCCTAACTCAAGATGCTTTCCAGTCCACATCAGCCCTAAGAGTTTGTACTAAGCCAAGAGCACAATTTAATACACCAAAACAGGGTTTAATTCTCACTTCTGAGTATTAATTAAATTATTAGTTACTATAAAACCTGTAGATACTATGCAAGAAATATATGTAACTCAAGGACAGGCCTCAGCAACAAAACCACACTATCAGTCCATGAAGTGTGGGAGCTGCTCTCAGGAAGAACATCAAATCAGACTTTTGGTTCAGCAACAGAATTCTGCAGCAATAATTAACTCCTGACTTAGCTCCCCTGTGTCCATCACCACAGAGCATTGCAAAGCACCAGGGGAAACAATTGTCTCAAAAAAATCTGTCTATTTAATGTAAATTTTCTAGAGCCTGGACACAAATGTAACCACAAATCTTTCTTTTTTTACCCCTGGCATTAAGAAGCAGATTTCAATCTTTATTGTTTGGCTTTCTCCAACTACCTGACCACTCACTCCTGCAGGAAGAGGAGGACCCAGCTTTACAAGCTGGCATCACTGGTTAGGTTACTATTGTGACATATCTCAACAGTTTTATTGCTAGGTCAGGGAACCAAAGCAGCCTCTTTCCCTGCATGTAAGCAAGCCCATCATCCCCTCTGCTGCTGCACTGGCACTGCTTGATCCACCTGTTAACAATTCACTGAATTTTGAGCTGCTTTCTCCATTAAAAGACCACCAATTCATGCTCTGCCCCTGATGGCATTTCCAGCTGTAAAACCAGCACTGCCATGTTCACAGCTCTTTCCCTAAGCTGGAACAGAGTGGATAACACAAACACACAAATGACAGGTGCTTATCTTCTTTACCTCCTGTTAATTCCATGGTTAGCTTTTCATTCTCAATCATCTTCTTCTTCTCTTCCAACTCTGCTATCAGATTTTCCTTAAGCTCAATTTTCTTATCTTCAAACTCCTTTGCTGCTGCTTTCTTTTCCTTCACATAATTTTTCTCCACCTGATCTGTCTAATGCAAACCCAAGGAGCAAAATGGTTAATTAAGGACTCAAGTTAATGATATCACAACACCTTTTCAAATGCTTTATTGATCAGCTTTTCAGTTCACAACTGGTCCAAGTTCTAAAGATTATCAATATTCACAATCTACAGAAAAGCATCTAAATATGACTTAGTGCTATTATATTGGCAAAAGAATTATTTGTAAAATGACATTTTAATGTTGCATAACAAATCAAGTCCTTAGCAGAGAGCTCTGCTGATTTATACACAGCACTTATCACCTTAAATATCCTTTTCTGACCAGCCCAATGCACAGCCAGATACAAGAGGCCAGTAGAAAATACTTAATTCTATTTTAACAACACAGTGCAGAAGTTACTTGAGGCGATACCAGCAGTAAGCTCTACTGCATCTCAAGTGTAACAAGCCAGCTAAAGGAAGAAAATTTCTTTTAAGCCTTCTGGGAAAACAAGCCCAAATGCTGGCTGATGAAACAAGGTTTATGCCTCTTCCACCTAATTAATGCATATTTTTGATAAATTAAGAGTACTTACTTCCAGCTGCAGGAACAGTTCTGAAACACAAGAAAGACTTAATTTATTACCTTCAAAGCTGCACAAAATTACTTCCTTACCATTTAAAGCCATTGAATATTGCAGCCAAGACAGGCAGTGAAGCAAACAGTGCATGTACTTATGCAACCTGTACTCTGACTTCACAGCTTTATGCTGAAAATAAAGTGACTATGAAAAAATTCTACAAAAATACACTGTTACTAGAGGTTTTTTACAGATTGTCACCTCACTGAAAAGCTTCCACTATTCCACACTGTTCAGTTCAGAGAAGGCTGTAGTAGCAACACTGTACTACTCCATTATGTAAAAAAAAAAAAAAATTAAAACCATAATAATATACACCAAATATAAGAATGCTGCAATAAAAATCAAGCTTTCTATTTGCAAAGCAATCTACAGCATTATGTAGATAACCAAATGCAGGTAAATCTAAACTGTTGTTTTAATAAAACTCAGCATGCTAAGGACAAACATAAAAGACCCTTATTCCTGTAGTACAAGGAGCTGGATTTTTTAAATCACAAAATTCCAAGTGATCACCACCTGCCCTCCTGTGGAAGAACTCTGCTGCTGCAGCAGCACTGCTCGTGGCCAGCCAGAAATACCAGTTTGCACTTAATTTTATCAAAACAGCCCAGGCTTGCCAGGATGCAGATCTAGTGCATATGCAAGGTTTTTCTGGAGGTCTTTTCCAACCTCCATCATTAGTGAAATTCACCTCAGGAGACAGGTTCTTGATAACAAGAAGTTCCTCAAATCACTTCAGATCCTTTATCTTCCCAAGCACTTTCAGAAACAGAGAATCGCTTTCTTTTGCTAAAGGAGGAGCAGCTGTATTCCCTATATTCACATAATGCCTTCTATAAAAGGCCCTGCTTCAATATCCAAGGTAAGAAACTACTTGAAAGGGAACAAGAAAGAGGGAGGGCAAGCAGCTGATCTGATTCCCAAGCCATTCCTCTGCAATAAAAACACCCAGAAGGATGAGCACCGGGCACTTTAAAAATTAACTTGGGACTTTGCTCCTTAAAACAGAGCAGTGCACAAAGTCCAGGCAGCCCATTCCATGTCACAGCCATGCAGAACAACAGTTCCAGCAGCACATCCTCTGTATTCACTGTTCACAAACAGATCTTTGGGAAAGCATGTGCTCCTAACTTGCCACTCTTGCAAACTGAAGGAGACAGGGCACCCAAAGGCTTCAGCAAGGGCCACAAACAACAAACCAAAGTGGGACACTGTGAGTTGGGCAGATAGAAATGGAATCATCTTTTTACTTGTGCTGCTTTCCACAAGTGAAGACTAAAACTGTTTATCAGTCAGCAAACAATGCTGATTGAGGGAAGAAAATAATCAAGGTAGATCCTATAATGTCTGGTGGACTCTCAAAAAACCCCAGAATGTACCCAAAGGCCCTTTTGCTCCAGAAAGTTCTTTTCTTTAAAGGACAGAATTACCTCTTTTTTACTTCACGAGTTATACAAAACACACATTTAAATTATTTGCATTGTCTTAGAGTGAAATTCCACTTACCTGCATTTCGTATCCTTTCTTTGTACTGCTGGTCCAACTTTTTCAACCTTTTCTGATATTCCTGAAGAGTACCTAGTGCAAATAAATTGTAGATTTCCATCTTATTTTTTTTTCACAAGTATTAAATATCCTCAAGGAGTCATATACCACTCAAAGCACACTCTCTGCTTTTGTAAAAAGTGGATTATTCCTTTAAGGGTTTTAGCAGAGAGGCTTAACTACAAGTGGAATTAAGATGGAGAAAAGATGGGAAGCAGCTGACATTTTTAACTCTGCAGCACAGCTGAGAGCCAACATGCAGTGAAGGATGCTGCTCCCATCTTTCAGAACCCCCATCCTTCTATGGCATTTGAAAAGTGCTGAAAATAAAAACCAAAGCTACTCTTCAAAGCTTACCCTCCTGCAGTTGCTGTAGCTGCCTCTTCAGAGATGCCAGTTTGTCCTGATACATCCTGCAAACACAGCAGGAAACTTTAAATACCAAACACAAATAGTTTACTCCACCATATCTTGAAGTTACATGTTTACATAGAATCAAGAACTTTTCAGAACTTCAGGAAACAAATGAACTACAAACTAAAAACTGTAACTAAAAATAACTAAAATAATTTTATTCCAATGAAAGATTCTCATTGTATCTTAAGAATTCTGGCACTTCTTTGGTTCTACAATGGATTTAAAATTTGGGATAAAATAGAATTTTTTTTATGTTGAAATCTAAAATGACATTTAGATCTATAAACACCAGAAATTTTACAGCAGAATCCCTCTTGCACTATGTCAAGTTTTATTAGCTGTGTATTAGCTCCCCACATTATTTTAAAAACCCACCAAAGTCTATTCCTGGTGCTGCTGCAAACCTGCATGTCTTCTACCACATATCTGTGGTTTAACACTGACCAAGTCTTCCTGACCTGCATAAAAACATATCTCTGCCAGTAAGCAAGAACTCAAAATACTGCAAATGCTCCTAAACACCATGGGGAAACTATTTCAAGTCTCTCAAAAGTCTGTTTCTGGCTCAGGACTAGCGTTCAATTGTTTAAGGATTTGGGCAGGCATCTTACTTTTCCTTAGCTCATCTAAAGCAAAACCTTTATTTTATTTGAAGGATTGGTCTGCAGCACAATCCATTTGCAGCTGCTCCCAGAATTCACAATAATTTCTTTGCCCAAAACAGCAGCAGCCCTTAATTCATTGAATTTACAGAAATCAGAAAAAGTAACTGGGGAGAGCAGAAATACAAGTGGATGGACTCATGAGCTATTTCATTGGGGAAAACATTTAAAACTACCAATCTTGGCCCAAAACTTTGACAAGTTTTAGGCAATAAGCACTCCTAAAACCACAAATAAATAGAACATCATTTTACTTTTATTTGGAATGGGTTACTTACTGTTCTTTCATTTCTACAAAGTCCTCCTCCTCGTGCTTTGCCAGGTCTGTTTCACTGGCATCCTCAGTGTCTAAACAAGGCAAAAAACAACTTGTTAAAATTTAAGAAGTACTTTCAAAAATCCCAAACTAAGCAGTAAATTATTTAAAAACAATGAAACAGGTAAACAAAAAAAAGAAATCCCCAAACCTCAGGCAATTTAGCATTAAAGACAATCCAAGAGATGAATTCAGGAGGGAAATTAAACATCTCATCTTCCTGCAACTGTGAGTTTTGCAGTGCAGCTTTACATGAACAACTTCAGAGAATTTCTTCCCTTTAAGACAAGGGGCTCTACATTAATACTCACACACAGGTAAGACACAAACAGCCTAAGGACTCTGAAAGACATTTCACAAACCTGCTACTGGAATTCCAGCCACTCTGTGCTGCTCAGGTTGACCACAAAAGTCTCACCAAAGAGAGCAGGCTGGGATCTGAACTTCTCAGCTATACTTCACTTAGGACTTCAACATTCAAATACCAGCACTGCCATAAAGATAACTGCATTTTATAAACAGACAGTATAAACTGTAAATAAAGTAAATTGCTGTGGGATTGTTAGCTTGCTGCTAAGGCTTTCCAGGCTTCTATTTACATTTATAACCAAGAATCCATTACCTGTCCAAAGAGGGGTCAGTGCCTCCAGGCTTTACAAGGTACAGCTGAGAAACCCAAACCACAGCTAATTCCCTACACATGAAAGGGTGCCCAGCCCCTTAAACCAAACCTTTCTCAAATTCTTCCTAAACTACAAACAGTTTAAGCTTAAGATAAAATTTAATGCACCAAAGATAAACCAGTAAGTTTTTTAACTGCAAGAAATGTACTCAAAGGTCTGGGCCATCACAAAGGACTTCCATACTCTGTTGGGAGAACCCTCACTGACCCTGTCACCCTCTGCATCTTTAACATCATCCCATATAACCCAGGCCAGAGGGAATGGAGGGCTTTGCTGCCAGCGACAGCCACTCTCCAATAGTCCTTCAACATCTCCCTTATCTGTCGTCTACACTCCTGGCAACTCTGAGTTTCACTTAATTCCCTTCTCTCCGCTCTCTGGTTCTTGTACGGTCACATCCTCCTGCACTGGTATACTTCTGTCCGCACCTTCTCCTCCCTTAGCTGGGTCCTTCCCCCTTCACACCATGGAAACAGAACCAAAACACCTGATTTCTCCAGTGTTTTCACTCTGCTGTCCCACTCGGTCCCCCTGCCCCCTGCTCACCGGGGAAGCCACAACTCCGCCTCTCCAGCGCCTTCGCTGTTTTACTCTCCCGCAGGGAACCGCTGCACTCCGGCAGGTCCTCGTTTCCTCGGGGTGTCCTCGCCGCTCCGAACCCTTTAAACTCCCAGCCCTATCCCAAACACCGTGCGGAGTGATCCNCGTGGCGTTTAACTCCTCAGCGGGGTGTGGCCACCTGGGCTCGTGTTCATGGACTAGAGGTGCCAAAAGACTGGATGCCCGTTGCTCTTGTCCTCCGAGAGAGGACAACAGAGACCAGACAGGCTGTGGAGCCTCTCTCTCTGGGGATATTCCAGAACCGTCTGGACACAATCCTGTGCCATGTGCTCTGGGATGACCCTGCTGGAGCAGATGATCCCACTATGATCCCTTCCAACCTGACCCATTGTGTGATTCTGTAATACAGAACACAGCAAAGCTGTTGCCCAGACACAGAATAGGACCTTGCCTCGGTGGGGACGGACTCATTAGGGCACTTGTACTCTTTTGAATTTTATTACATTTTAATAGAGAAATTACTTCCCTGTTCCTCCATACTCTCAGCAGAGCCCCATCACAGCCAGCACTGTGGTCTCACCCAGGTGTATCAGGTGCCTCCTGCCAGTGAACAGCAGCTTTTGTAGAACACGTGGCTGACATCTGCCAGGTACTGGTTATTCTCCTGACTAGGCACTGCTACAAAATTAAGGATCAAGATACATGGTGAGAATAATATGCAGGATCCCACTCCCATCTGAAAATGCCTCACAGTGGTATTTCAGACTAAGTATCTCATGTATCTTATTTCTGCAGCTCTAATTCACCTGGGAAGGACTAATTAATCTCATCACCTCCAGCACAGCCACACTAATCGCTCACCTTCAGCTGTGAGGTGCATTCCTCACATGCACAGCTTATTGACTCACTGAGGCACTACAAACACCTCACCGAGGGGAAGGAAATGAGTTTGATGTGAAGCACTGAGCTCCAAAACCTGCAGGTGAGGTGTTTGTAGTGCCTCAGTGAGTCAATAAGCTGCTAGCCGTTTTAAGACAGAGCTCGGCAGAGCAGCACCAGGTCACAGCGTGCTCTGAAAGGAGCAGTAATAATGCAGTGCAGCCACTCGGCTTTCCTGCCCGTCACCCCAAAGGTCTGTTTGCCCAGACTGACAATTTTTAACTCGGAACACCCATGCCAAGTATGCTCCATGCCTCTTTCCTTAAGTCAATATTGCCTCGAACACGGGACGAGGCTGAGGCACGGCCAAAAGTCGGCACCCCCCATCCCCCAAGGCAGCTCGCAGAACTTCTGGGAGCATTTTTATCTCAGGGGAGAGACACCACCAGAGCTGTTCACCACTTCTCCTTTCCCAAGGAATGCTGTGGGTTGTCAGCACTTTGGAAACCCTTCTTTTTCCCTTCTCCCCCACTCAGGCAGCGTGCCTGTCACGGCTGCCCGCGGCCCCGGGGTGAACAGGAAAGGGCGTGGTGGCGGCTGCCACATCGCACGAGCTGCCTGGTGCCCACGGGCCTGTCCTCTCCCCACACTCACACCTGGCTTCAGCTCCTCAAGTCACTCCCCAAAGCCATCTAGTCACTGAGCTGAAAATACAGGACTCAAGAACTAACCAGAGCCCCCTCGGAGCTTTACAAACACGAACATTTCTCCTTTCTCCCCCATTTCCTGTCTGTATCTGTTCCATCTGTCTACGTACTCGGCTCACCAGCTCCCCTGCCAGCCGGGTTTGTGCTGCTGGAGATACCAAACTAGTTCTAAGTGTGTCTGAACCACAGCTGCCCTCCCAAGGATCATCTGCCCTGCCTCACTGCTGCCTCAGCACTTTCTGTTTGGAGCTGATCTGCTCTCCCAGCAGAGCCCTTCACACATCGGGCAGGTGCAGGCACCAACACAAGGGCACAGGAACCCCCTGAGCAGAAGCCGTGTGCCGCCAGTGGGTAAAAAACCTGCAAATTGCTGCTGTGCAAAGCTTTTTAGCTCATTCTGTGGTCAAAACTGGGATCTTGCTGTTGCTCCCTCCGTGCTAATTCCCCCTGTTTAATAGGAGCCGGCTGGAGACACCCTCTGCTGTCATCTCTCAGGCATTTAGTGGGAACCCGAGGGAGGAGGCTCAGCTTTAAGGAATGCCATGTTTCCCTTACAAACGCAGAAACTTAACTGTCTCCGCCCCAAGGAGCTGTCAGGGAAAGTGTAAAGTTCCCTGTCGAGCTGTTGTTCTTGGCTCCTGCTTCCATCCGAGCTGTTCTCATCACAACTCACTCAGAACTTTATACATGCTCAGTTTGGGGAGAGATCTCTGCCTCCTGCTTGCTCAGCATCAGCTTTTCACAGAGCTGCTGACAGATGAGTCGTGCTCACTGTGCTCTTCTTTCCACTTGTAAGAAACAGAGGGAGAAAAAAAAGGTTATGGAGCTCAGCTTATAAACAGGAAACTGACTGTGTGGAATTACTCGATTGCAATGAGAAGTGCTGGTATTGTACCTTGGCCTCTGAGGCACAGGACACACCAACACCCCTCACCTGGGACTCAGGGCTCTCAGGTTTCTGTACCTGTGGTTTCACACAGCTCTCTGAGGACAGTTCTAGAAGCCCAAAAAGGGGAACAGCTGTCAGGAGCAAGCTGGCAGAATGAGGCTGCACAGGGTACTGGCAGATAAAGCTCTGCTCCTTCAGTTTTATTTACAAAAATGAAGTAATTACCCCCCTGTCAAATAAGTCTCTACAACTGTCAAGTGTTTAGGTTCTTGTGTGGGAAACCACTAAGTGTGGCAGAAACAGCACAAACTCACTTTATACTGCCTCTGCTCTAAGCAATTCCTAACACAGAGCTCTCCTGCTATAGTTCCTTTTCATTTGGGGCTTCGCTGCAAAATCACAACAGCTCCTGTTTGGGTACCAGGGGCCTGGTTGTGGGCCCCAACACCCCCCTCTACAGACCACTACAGACCCTGCCAATGTAACAAACGTACGCACAACATCTCTGAACTAACTATGGGCCCTGACACCCCTCCACACACATACCTGAGCCTGATATGGGCCCCAACATGCATTCCTCATACTTGAGACCACTGCAGACCGCAACATCCTCGACACACACCTGAGGTTACTATAGCCCTCACCCTCCTGAAACCACTCGAGGTCCCTAAGCCCCTCACACACACACCTGAAACCCGCTGTGAGCCCAACCACCCCCACACACACCTGAGACCACTACAGGCCCTAACACCCCTCACGCACACCTGAGCCCGGACACATACACCCCCAGCCGAGGCTGCAGCCCCAGCATCCCCGCAGTCACAGCTGCTCTCGCAGCGTCCCCACACCGCCATCCCGCCGCTGCCCCTCCCTCGCAGCCCGCGGCACCGCGCAGGCGGCTCAATCAAGCGCCGATGGCGCGGGCGGTGCGCTCCGTGAGGCGGCGCCGCTCAGCGGCCCGGCCTGAGCTGCCAGGCGGAGGAGCCGAGCGCCGAGCGGGGCCGGGCAGGAAGCGGCGGTGACGGGCACGGCCCGGCGGACACGCTCCGTCCCCCTCTCCTTCTCCTCCTCCTTGTCCCTCCCCGCCCGGGCCCCGCGGACGTGGCCCGCTGCCGCCGGCCGGCACCAGGTGAGGCACCGGCAGAGGGAGCGGCGCCGCTGACAGGCGGGTCCCGGCGGGGCGCGGAGGGCAGGGGGCAGCGCTGGGGCTGGCAGCGCGTTTGGGGCTGGCAGCGGCACTTCGTGGGTGCTGCGGCGGCGCGGGGTGCTCGGTGCAGGCTGTCCCGGGGTGTCTCATGGCGGGGGTGCTCGGGGTCGGGACAGCGAGTGTGGGGTCTGAGAGAGCCCGGCCGGGGCAGCTGCCCCGCACCTCGTGCTGGGGGAACAGCCGCTCCTTCCTGCCTGCCTTCCTTCGCTCCTTCGTTCCTTGCCTCTCTCCCGAGTGCCGGGAGCTGTCCCCGGGAGCTCTGTGGAAGTGGAAGCTCCAGCAGAGCAGCCCCGAGCGGACGGGAACGCCCCGGTGGGAGCGAGGAGAGGAGGGAGAGCAGAGCGGCCGCTGCCTGCACCTGGAGCCGGGCACGGCTCGGAGCGCGGCGCTGCTCCGCTGGGATTAGCCCGGGATCCGGGAGCTGGAATGTGACCTGCTGGATTCAGGGGAGCAGGGAGCTGCGTTTCTGTCAGCTTTGAGCGGAGTTGGAAGCGATGACGTAGATCTGGTGCGAGCAGATGTCTCTGTCCTTTTAATGACACAGAGAAATGATTTGCTGTAGGTGCTGGATGCCATCGAGCAGCACTCGTACTTGCGTGGGAAGGAGAAGGAAGGAGGACACGAGGCAAGTACTAAGCCTTCAGAATTTTTATAAATACATCTCCTCGTGTCTCCTCACCCCCCTTCCCCAGGAACGTGAGTGGAATGAATTCCCTAATCGTAGAACTACGGCAGCTCTAAACTTCAGCAGCCGCTGAGTAGCCCTGGTAGTATCCTGGTCATTGCTGAGCCTGGGCAGGACTGAGCAGCTCGGTGCTGGGTTTGCTGTTCCCAGCTGGGCTCTTCTCCCCAGGGTGGGGAGAAGGCAGTGGGACACTGCTCTGGGAGCTGTGTGGAATGCTGGGCTCACGCACAGTCCAGCAGCAGCTCCGTGTTTGTTTAAAAACAACAAAGCAGGTGGTGCTGATTCCAGCCCTGGTTGTGCCAGAAGGATTTGGAATCCCCCTGCCCATCTTTGTGGATAGTGATCCATGTAAGAAGGTGGAATCAGGGTTCTGGATCCGTGTGGATGTAGTTCCACAGAACATGGGATGATTTAAAGTTGCTGGGTACAGCAGTGCTGGCTGTGATTTGTGGTGCTTGTGTTAAGTGGGCTCCAGTCTGTTCCCCAAGGTGTACTGGCATATTTTAGCAAATGTTTAGAGTGCTGCAGTGCTGGGAGTGATGCAGCTTGTTTTGCCAGTGGTCATTACTTTGATGTATCCCATACCAGATTTATGAGCAGACATGTGTTGGGGTTTCTGTGTTGATAGTGGATTGTTCGTGGAGAGAGATTATACACCATGCTCCTCCTCTCTAAGGGCTTAAAATTGGGCTGTTTCTGGTTGGTAGCTATTTTTGTGTTCTTTGGGGGTAATATAACAATATAGGGCATGTTTTAAATGTAAACACCTGTCTGTAATCTCTCTTTTAACACTGAGCTTCGTACAAATATCTGATAATTCTTTCATGCACCACAGTGAGGCTGCACACTGTTCCTATCTACATAAATGTCTCATTTATCAAATCCAGATTTCTTATTTGCTGTCCAACTCATCATATAACTTCCTCTGGCATCTGATTTAAGGAAACCTTGAGCTGGGTTGTTTCCATCCACCCTTCTCTGTACGAGGCCTTTCAGATTGCAAACTTAATTCTTGTTTGTGTGTGTGTATTACTTACAGTGATTCTCTGTAGGTACTTCCCTTTTACATTGTTGCATCATTATCAGTTAAAAAGGATCTTAGCAAGTCAAAGCTTTTAAAGATGAGATATTTCTACTTGTGTGCATTCTAAATGTGGCTCTTGGATCAACAGCATTTTACTGTTAGATTTATTTTCCATAATGTGTTGCTGGATGGGGAAAACTTTCAGCAGTAATGAGCTCTGTTCCTTGTGAGTAACCTGCTGTCTTATTTTAAAGGAAAAGCCCTGTTTGTAAGAAGCAGGGCTGGAGTTTACTGGACTGCTGGGGAGCAGAGGAGGAGCAGGGACAGGGCGGTGGTCAGTGAGTTTGGAGCAGGAACACAGACTTGTTGTCTTCTCCTCTTACAGGTTTTTGTTCCAGGTTGTTCTGCAGCCTCATGAGATGCTGCAACATCCAGGTTATGAGAAATGCCAGGGAAGGAGGTGTTTGTGGAACACTTTAAATTTTATTTATTTGTTGCTTCTACACAAAAAAGGTATCTAAGGTTAATGTTTTGTTTTAAGACAGAGCTCGGAGTCTTTTAACAGAACCCCTCTACAGTTCAGTCACAGCATTTACAGCAAACTGAGTTTGAATAAAAGTGCAGTTTTGGCATCAAAGCCATTCACAAAGTAGATTTCTATACAATTCTGTTTCAGCACGTGCTCAGCTTTATTAATTGATGTGCTGTCACGCATCAGGGAGAAATTCAAAAAGTGAACCCGAAAAAGTATTTTGTTTTATGCTTATTATTTTCAAACTACTTCCTCATTTGGAGACCATTGATTAAACCAGAAGGATCTGATCGCCCTTGGCTGTGTAATAAATATGATGCAATTGCCTGGTGCTTGCTTGGTCATCAGTTCTTCCAGGGGCAGCTCAGTGAGTTTCCCTGACAGTCTTTTTGTCACTCCCTGAAGTCACTCTGGCAGCTTTGTTTTCATTTTCTGAGTGAAGTGTGTTTTAGAAGGTATTGATCTGGTAAATTTAGGGCTCCCTCTGGGTAAAAAGAAGGAAATCTCTCCTGTGATTTTTATGTGGGCAGCACAGGTTGTGACTTTGTGATCGTGTAAAGTCATCACAGGCATTGTGTGCCAGGAACTCTCATCTGTGAGAGCCTCAACTCCTCATTAACGAGGAGGAAAGTTGAAATAGAAATTAAAGTAATTGGGTGTGGTCATCCATCTCTTGAGCTCTTGAAGGATGTTGGATATCTGATTTATTAATGGCACTTCTCAATTTTTATAAAGCCCCACTTCCAGCATTAAAGAGCTGTGTTCCTAACATAACATGTTGCCTTTATTCTGTAGAACTAAACCATGGGAATTCACTTCTAACATCCTGTGGGAAATATGAAAAAGATATATTTTTAAGGATCAGTAGGTTTTGCTCTAAGATTTGAGAAAACTGGAGTACTGCTAGTATTATTTTTTTATTATTTTTTAATTTATTTAAACGAATTAAATGCTGAAATTACATTGACTAATAACTTTGTTCTTATTCAGGATGGCAAAGAACACATTGGATTTGAGCAGGTTGGAAGATTTCTTTTTTATATATTCACATTTGTGTCACAAATCATTAGTTTAATTTGTAAGGGCAGGGAAATTTCAACTTTAATATAGGGAGCTTACAAAACAAGTTTGTCTGAGTTGCTAATGAACTAGGCACTTATGCCTTTGGACAGGTAATAGCTTGATGTTGATGTAATTACTTTTTTCCCCACCCTGAATATTAGGTCAAACTGGACTCTGGTTGATTTAGAATTTAATGAGACCAGTCATTCTGTGGGAGCATGGGGTCACTCATGGTCCCTCCTTGGCTACTGAAGGCTGTTTCAAGTAGGGGCATTCTCCCAGTCTGGCCTCCATCTGCACCTCTTCCTGCTGTCACTGTTCATTATGATGCTGCTTTACCTGAGAGCCCAAGAAATTCCTCAAAAGAAGGGCAGATGATGACCTTGGTGTTCCATGAGTTTGATCTGGGATGAGCAGGTGTTGTGCTGCAGGTGACATCTTTGGGCAGAGAGAAAAAGCTGTTTGTACTTCCCTAAGAAATTGTCACTGTGAGAGTGGAAGTGTTAACCCCAAATCCTGGGTAATCCTGTCCATATACACTTCCAGCTGCATTCCCCTGGAGTCTAAAACGCACACATGGGTTTGGTTTGGGTTTACATTTCTACAGACTACTCTCTAGGATCACTGTGGTGCAGAACCTGGCACTGGGAGGAACGGCTCTTGGACGCAGTGTGTGTATTTCCACACATCTCAAGCAGTTCAGGATGAAAGGTGTTGGGACTACCAGATACCATCAACATTTTGTGAGCAGGATGTCATTATTAGATTGGAGTTGATGAATGTGTGCCAAACGTTATGGTGAGTCTGTTTTTAGAGAGATGCAGACTGTGCTCACTTCCCACATTAAACCTCATTTTCCCCTAATTTTTATATGTGAGCTGTGATTCTGTTGCACAGAATCTGGCATAACATTGAGCAGATTTATTTAGGGTTGCCCTTGAACGTTGTGAGTGTTTAAGCCAGATTTACAGGAACACAGTCAGTGATGATTCATGTTGAGATGATGTTTTTCTCCCTTGTAATGGAACATATGGGACTACGTAGCATATGGTACCACTGAAAATTGTTAAACGTGGAGCACTGATTTATTACACAGCAAAAAGGGTTGGGGTTTTCAGTCTAACACTGAGCAGAGAGCTTGTAAACAGCTCTGGCTGTTGGTTTGTATTGGGTGAACTACTGTGTTGTGTGGTAATTTCAAAGGATTCCTTTAAATGGCAACACAATGCTTCCAAAAGTTGTCTGCCCTCTCACTATGGTACAGTCTTGCTCTGTGGGATGACGGCTTAAAAAACCTGGGGAAAAAAATAAAGAAATACTTTCTCAGATGGGAAGCAGAGGTATTGAAATGTGTAAATAGTTTATTAGCAGTCTTATTATGCAAAACACCTTCTTTCTGTGTTTTGTTTGGGGGTTTTTTTGTTTTGTTTTGGGTTTTTTTTTTGGGGTCTTTATGTGACTTCTGGAGTGTTATTTTTTTTTTACTGAGGCAGGGAGAGGAAACAAACACACGCCTTGGTCCTTGCAGTGCACAAGGGAAAGTGGACTAAAGTGCAGCAACAAGGAACATAAATTCCAGTCACCTATTTCCTTGTGCTCTCCTGTGTTTCTTAACAATTCATCTTTGGATGATTGTAATCTCTCCAGAGCAGGCATCGCTTCTGCTCTGCCTCTGTAGGGTCTTGCTGCAGGGTAACTGAAGCTCTCAAGTGCTGTGTTTGTACAGGTAATTAATAGCTGGTCATAAATCATCATTGATTAAGCTTTTTCAGAAATTATTTAAGGAAGAAACTTCATTTAAACCTTGGAATAGTCCTGGTGTTTGTCTTTTTTTTTTAATTACTCGATTTATTTGTACATCTTAAAGTACTGATTAAAACAGACTGTATGGTAAATTTGCTTTTGTTAGGCCAAAAATACACAATTAAGAAAGAATAAGTATTGTACATTTTTGGGATAAAAATCAGATGAGCCTTTTTTCCTCCTTACTTGGTTAGTGACAATCTGCCTTTCAGTTTGGGGTTTCTTGTGTGTCTCTGCTTATTCTGCCTGGTTCAGGTAAAGTTTGAGTATGCTGTGTCCTTTAAAATGGCAACAGATATTTGACATCATTAAAAACTGCTGTTGTTTAATAAAAGGAAGTCATATCTACCCTTGAGGGAATTAACTAATGACCTCTTGTTAACCATCGCCTTCAGGATCTTAGATCCTCCCTTTGCTTGCCTCATCCTTAGTCATAGATTGGAAGAGGAAAACAGGCTTCTTTCCCTCCTCCCTCCCAACTCTTGAGCAGTTTTCCAACTGGAGATGAACTGATGGTTGACCTAAACCCTGTGAGGAAACTGAAGTGAGCACCACACTCCCTTTCCCCTTGAGGGACATCCTATTGGTATTAAAACTCACACAGCATCTCAATTAACTCTAATTCCCAGCCTTAGCTTGCACATTAAATATTTTTTAAAAAGCATTAGCCCAAATAAATTTTAATTTCTAGCATTTCTAATCTCAACACTGGCAGTGGTGTCAGTTTTAGCTCTTCAAAAGAGGGGAAAAACATTTCTTATCTGGAAAGTATGCGAGTGGCAGAGCAGATAAGATAATTGAGCCCTAAATGTGAGCTGGGATGGAAACAGGCTCTGCTGAGAGTCAGGTCTCATCCTCTGTGCCACATTTGCTTTAATGCATAATAGTCCAGGGAGTTTGGTCTTCCTGGGCAGGACACAGGGAATTTTCTCTCTGCTGTTTTTTCATTAAGAGACACATGAGCCTTTAGTTCCAGTGTGAGATGTTCATATTCTCAGAGTTTTCTGTCATTTGGGAAGCAGACAGCCAAAAATAGGATTTTATGGCTTTCCTGCCTGTAAGAGCAGTTAGCTGCTAAAGTGAGGAATAGAAATAAAAAAACCTTCCAAGTTGTTGTTCCACTCAGCCAGCTTTTTCTCAAAATTTCTGTTGTGCTTTTTATCTGTGGTGTGGAGGATCCCCACAGAAGATAACAAATTTTCCATTTCCAGCTCTTCCTTGGACTAAGAGCTCCTGCTGTGGTTTAGAGGTTGTGTGTTCAGCACTTGGGCATGGCCCACATGGGTGGGAGGGAGAAAGACAGGTACCTAAAACCAGAATAAATGAGTAACTACAGGAATTACTTTGTTGCTACACAAAGTCTTATTTTTCTTTTATTTGCTTTAACTCTACTTTTGTAGTTTTCCACTTGGTATCATCAGGTTGCCTCACTAGAAACTGCATTACTTCAATTGAAGTTAGACTCATACAGGATGAAACATAAGAAGGATTTTGTTGCAAAAATCAGTATTTGGCTTAGTATTTTGCTGCTGGAATTGTAGCCCAGGAGTTAGACTTGCTATAGGTATTGAAGCTGTAGCTCAGAAAAAGATCTGCTTCTTTGTAGTGCCATATGGAAATGCCATAAATCAAAATATATCTCACTCAGGCATTCGAGACCTGCGGAATTTACAGGTAAATGTGTGATAATGCAGTCTGAGCAGTTTGAATGATTAACTTGGACTAGTGCTCCAGATTTTAGGTGTGTTGGGCACCTTTTCTACATTGCAGGTTTCCAGTTCTTGTGTTACAGGGAGATTTCTGCCAGTCTGACTTGGTGCCTGAAAGCAAGAGAAAGTTGCTGACTCAGGCTTGTTGATAATTTGCTTTTTCCTGCCTACCTGAGTATTTTAGAGCAACGCTGTTTATATTTTTAGAACAGTCTCACATTTTTAGATATGCTGAGCCCAAACCAAAGGTGCTCAGTCCCAGTGCTGTGCAAGCTGGTGCTTGGAGCCCCAGGCTACCAGTGCAGCTCTGCTGGTGTTTAAGGTCAACTCCTTGCAAATATTTTAGCAAGGCTTATATTCAAATGCTATTTATAAGACCAGACTAATTTCTTTCCTCCTAATGATGGCCTTTTGGCTGATGACAGGGCTGGAATCTGGAAGATCTGGATTCTGTATGCCACTAGTCAGCTGTGTATCCACAGGGAAGTTGTTTGCCAGCTTTCTGCCTTGCTTTTTATCTGTACTTAAATGAAAAAAAAAAAATAAAGGCTGACTAATACCTGCCTCACAGGCTGTGAGAACACAGTTAGGAGCCTCATGCTGTAAGATCTTTGGAAAACACTGTAGGAATGTTCTAGGGGTTTATTATGGTTAAGGTCCTGCAATGAGAGAACTGGTTAAGCCTGGCTTATTGTTAGACCATACATTAAGGAGCCTTAATAGCTGAAGCTCTGATAGTGGCTGTTCCCTGGCTTCACCTGCAATTACCCCTGGATCCAGGCTGCTGCAATTCCAGGGGTCTGGAGCAGAACTGGAGCATATGCAGGGATGTTGGAGCTGCCTGGAGCGCTTCGCTGCGATTTCACGGCTGGCTTTGCATGCAGGTCATGCCGTAGCCTCAGTGAATTTTGGCAGCTCAGCATCGTGATGATGACTTATTCTGCCACTAGTGAGCCCTTAGCACCTTCATGCCAAAAGAAATGCTGTATAATCAGCTGAGTTTTTCCTCTATGCCCGCCTAACTCGGAATTTGCCCTGCTTTTGCTTTGTAAATTGAACAACAAAAAAAAAAATCTTAAAAAATGTATCAGGCAACAGAAGTTTTAGTATTAAAAGGTGTAAGCAAACTATTAAAAACCTTTTAGATCTGGTGATCTTCAAGCTAAGGTCTTTCAATAATCTGTGAAACTTTTGTGCGAATGCTCATGTTCTGACTTTTTAAATTAATTTGATAGTATATTTAGAAAGTATCTATCAAAAATTTTTCCCTTCTGGCCACGTTATAATAACATAACTATGCAAGGAAAGGCAAAATCCCCATTTTTGGAAAAGCTAGATACCAGTGTTAATTTCCCTAACCAAGTAACCTTGTTAGTCATTAGCAATCATACCTTATTAAACTTTAATACCTTTCTCAAAATTCGCATTCACTTGAAAGTCAAGATGCAGCCTTGATAGCTGGAGGTCCAAATCCAGACAGTTTTATTTATCTTTAAGAGTTTCATCTCTTCATTATTATATACAAAAGTTGTTTTCTGTGTCTTGACAGACTGGAAATGTATTGACTGAAAGAAAAATAGAAACTTGGATTCCTGTTGGAAACACAGGGCTGGAGGAGGTAAGGATCAGGGAGCAGGAAATGGATTGGTTGTGAATTTAAATAGTGAATTTAAAATCATGAGTCTGCAAATTAATATTAATTTGGAGCTGATTTTAGTACTGAATCAAAACCAGCTGTTATTCCACCTCTCCTTTCTCCCACTGAGCTGGATTGGCACAAACCTTTGTGCTACCATAGGTTAACAAACTGGTCCAGCTGGGAAATTACCAGGGGTAGCAAAACCAGAGATTTGGAGATAGGAGCAGACAGAGGATGAGGATGGATGTACAAACTTCTCCTGCTAATTTACACTGCGAGTATTTTTCTAAAAATATATATAAAATAAACTAAACAAAACCCTTCCCATGCCACTGTTGGATTTCAGTTAATGAGTAAATTAATGAGTTTCACTTTCTGTTTCTTGGGCAGCATTTGGGTTGACCTGGGGACGATTCAAGTCGTGGTTAGCACTCCCTCCTTTCACTGGGTTTTATTTATTTGAGGTGCTTTTTTTTAGGAATCCAGATTTTGATGCTTTGTATTACTTGCACCTGCTTTTTTTAAAGGGTTTTGTATTCAGATTTAACCGAGGAGAGGCTTTTCTGAAAGGCTGGCACAATTGCTGTATGGTCATTGCTCAGTGTTTTATAATCTACATGGACAAGTATCCCTGCCTTAAAAAGTGGGGGAAAATCCTGAGCAGAATCTTTGTATTAAGGGAGCGACAACACTGACTAGATGATGATACAGGTACTCCCAAACATGGAGTTGTATTTCATATTTCAGGTATGCAATGGCTTATTAAACTGTTAGGTCATGGCCTCATATGACAGGAGTCATGTGAAGGTGAAAAGTTACTTCATAATATTAAATCCTATTTGTTGTTTAAGTGTGAGAATTACTTGTGGTATATAACCAAGATCCTAAAGTTAGAAAAGGAAGCACCAATTTATGTTCATTGTCTGCAAACAGACTATTTCATTAACACAAATGAGGAGAGTTTTTGGTTTTTTTCTTCAGGAAGTTCATTATTTTGGGTAAACAGTAAAACAGCACAAGAGAAGCCTTTCTGAGCACTGCTAAGCCCACCTGGCTTCCAAAGCCATCCAGGGAATTTGTAGTGGGTGTTTAAAGAATAAAGCATCTCAGTTTAAAGAGCTTTTGGCTCCTGGTGACAGGGCCTCCCCATCCAGAGAGCGTTTGCAGCTGCTGTCAGTGAGGCTGTGGGTGAGAGCCTCGAGGGTGTGGAGAGAGGAAGTCAGAAACTTTCATATTTATGATCTGTCTCTGAACAAAGGGAATGCTTAATTGGTGTCATCATCCATAAATGAGGAACTCTGGCAAAGCAGAGCTGAAAGGCTGAGGGGCAGGATGAAACCCCCTGTGTGTGCTGTGTCCTCTGCATTCCAGCAGCCTGGAAGCTGTCAGGGGTGGGATGGTGGAGGTGAAGAGTTCCCACTCACCCTGGCAGGAGGAACTTCTGAGTGCTGATGTGGCAGAACCACAAGGCTTTGTGCTGTTTGTAGCAGGGGGATGTGGGGGAGAATCTTCCTCCCCAGCTGAGCATGAGTGAAGAAACCTCCCAAAGCTCCTTGTCTCGATGGTGAAGGGATGGCTGTGCTGCTGGGCCCGGTGTGGTGGGCAGCTTGGTTTTTGAAAAGCAGAGGATTGAAGCACCAAACAGCAAAAGCTGGTGGTAAGAGGTGGCCAGGGAGCTGCGTGTGTGTGCAGTGGGGAAGGTTTTGGTTCCTGCTGGGGATGTCCACACCCTGCCAGGCTGCTGTGCCCAGCAGGTGTTGTTCCCTCTGGAGCAGGATGGTCCCAGCTCCATGGACTGGAGCCTTCTCCTGGGCTCTCAGGGGGGTTGTTGGTCTTTTTGGTGTTAGGCACCAATAGAACAAAATGTATTTTCGAAGTTTTGTTTCCATAAAGTGTCACATGATCAATTCTGTCTTCTCAGGGGAAAACCTCTATGCAGTGTACAGGGGTTTTCTTGTTCAGGAATGTGTGTGCTGCCTTTTTTTAGGTCATGTCAGGGGAGAACACTTTGCCTTTTTATTGGGAGTTTGCAAAGATTTTGGGAGATGTCTTGGACCACCTTTGAGTGGAACACAACTGAGTTTTAGTTTTGCATTAAGCTACATTTCCTTTTTTTTTTCCTCTCCTCCCCCACTATTGCTATCATCCATTGTGTTCTATATACAAAAAGTAAAGATCAAACACATAAAATGTCTTTAAGAAGTTGCATGTTCAGGGGTTTGATCCCTGTGTTGGCATAGCATTGAGATAAATGAATGTGCTGATGTTCTACAGTGAGATTGGAAAAAAAAAAGAGTTCATGAGACAATCTGGGTGGAGGAAGCAAACCTCAAATGAAAATTGCTTTTCTATTTTACAACAAATCAAAATATTTTGAAATTAAGAGCAAAACTGAAGCTGAGTAAATAGATTTTTTTTTAACCTCTTGTCCTTAGAGCTTATTTTATGTAATTACTGGGGTGTGACTTTGAGTTCTGGGCAGGACTTTGTGGCTTGTTAGCATCGGGTAGAGCCTCTGATGTTGCAATGAAGAAGGAAGTGAGTGTGTGTCTGCTTGGGGAGGTGGACTGCAAAGCACTTCTGCCTGCCTGCATAAGGTGGGATTTGCAGCTGGCTGGGTATTTTTAGTTTCAGAATACCTCATTTTGAATGTGAATTTTGTTTTTTTTCTTGTTAATCAGAGTGTTTGGTAAATTAAGCTTTCAGTTACTGTTTTAAAGAGGTTTTCTTTTTTTTCATGCGAAAAGGTACTAAACACATGAGTTCTTCTCCCCAGTTTTATTCATTAAAAATTCTAATTTTTTTTTTTTAAACCTCCAAAGCTGCATGGTGTAATGCATTTCCCAAGTGTCTCTATCTGCTCTTGGTTTTTGCAGCTGTGCATCCTTGGGTAAGGATAGAGGCATAGTAGGAATTGTAGGGAGAAGTGAGGCTTTATAGATCAGCCTCTGTTTCTCCAGCTTAATTAAAGAAAAAAAATGGAAAAATAGTGGATCTGATTTTGTTCCCTCCTTGTAAAAACATGCAGCAATAAGGACTTTTTCCTGGGTTGGAGGGAGAGGCAGAAGACAGCCTCAGTTTCCATCAGTGTTTTCCAGTCATTTGCTGTAACAGTGATTCACTTCTGTTCAGTTGTTCATCCTGGCCTGAGGTGAGACATATAGAATGTTTCTATTTTAAGCTCTTCAGCATTATGGATGAATAAACTCACCCTTCTTATGCTGGTTTTTGCCACAGTGGGTGAACTTTCCTTCCTGGGATCTCTGTTTTGCTGCACTGGCCTAAAATACTCGCCCTCTGAAAGCTCTTGTGTGCTGTCAACACCGGTGGAAGAAAATGTTCTGACCATTTTGCTTCAGGGTTGCTGATCTTAAACTGCAGTGTTAAAAATAACAAGTTTTCTGAAGGCACACAGTGATGTTTTCCTGGCTCCCTGCCTCTTTCCCCCATATTGATGTGATTGAATGCCACCAAAACTCAGCAATCCTTAGGTCAAGTGCATAGCCATGTGCATTTGCTGCAGCATTAGCAGTGGTTATTCCAACTTTCTCAAAGAAAATTAAGAATGTTTTCATAAATGGAAGCCTTCTGCTTGCCACAGTAAGTACCTCACAAGCAGTTTATGTACCAGGGCATAGAGTTTTGAAATTATTTTTGTACTGCTTTAAACTGTCTCATGCTGACTCAGTTTGGTTCTAAAAGGCTGAAGCCTTGTGATCTAGAGCAAGTTTTTTTCTGCTGGGAGAACAGGTGTATCAGTTTTTCTCCATGACAAAAACATTTTTTATGTTGATCTTGAAGGATCTGCTTTCCTCAAATGCCATTTCACTCTGAGCTTTGGGATCAGTCTGTCTTTGCCAGTGTTGATGGTGGCCCTTTCATATTTTCTGTTCAAGAAGCTGCAATGAAGTCTAGAGTGTCTGATCTGAAATCAGATAGACCTGATGGTGGATGTCAATTATGAGTTCAATAAATCCACGCTGGAAGGAAGGACAGAGCAAAAAGGCATTTCCAGGCTGATTGTGGCAGAAGTACCTTTAACCACCTGAACTCCTTGTAGCTTTCCCAGGATCCTTCTGTAGTAATCTGGGCATATTCCACTGATCTCAGAAGCAGCTTTAAAATTTTATCTTCCCTCCTAAATTAGATGCCAAATGATCCATTTACTGAATTGAATCAAGAAACCTCTGATGGTTCAAATGGAAATCTTGAGCCCATGTGTAAGGCTGCCAAATTCATCTGCTGAGATGTGGAACTCAGAGCAGGTGGTTAAAGAGCTCTGCTGCCTGTGTTGGGACTGACTTAAACCCAGATCCCAAACCATACCAGAACACAAATCAGATTTTGCTGTGGAATTTGTTTGAAAAGCTTTTTCTGGCTTGAATTTAATTTTAATGATGATATATTTTAATTGGCTGTCAAAAATGTGTTTCAGATGAATACAATGCACTTCTCTTTATGCTCTGGTCATCTTGTTCCTTGTCCTTAAAGTGCTTGGGCTCTGTGTGTCCCTGGCTGGGAAGATAGTGCAGCCTTTAGAAGGACACATTCTCTGTGCAGCCTTTAAAATCTCTTGGGTTTGTTGAGTGTTTGCCTTGGGTTACCCTTCGAGATTTACAGGGTGGTTTGTGTTTGTTTTGACTGTTACTTTATCTCACTTTCTCAGTAAGTCCAGTCTCTTCTGGCCATGAGTGATAGGAGGGGAGGATGAGGAAGTTCTGGGAGCCTGTGTTTGGAATGCTGCACTTCAGGGTGCATGCTTGGATTCTTTTCCTTAGCCTTTGTGTTGATTCTATGATTGAAAGAGCTGTAAAGGTACTGTGATGATGGGAATGAATTAAATAGTTAAATGTTTTAATCATTCAGATGTGAAATGTCCTTTCTGCTTTTACTTCCCTTGGTGTTTGTGTATTGGCTAATCTTTGGTGACAAAATACTCCTTGTCCTGCCCTTGCACAGCAAAGGAGCTTCCTCAGCTCATTTATTAATTTTTAAGCTTGACATTGACATTTCACTTGCAGGTTTGGAAGCTGTTTTACACTGCAGAAACAGAAGTCAGTGGTCATATTTACAGTGTAGTGGTTGGTTCCTATCCCCATGCAGGGGATGTTTGCCTGTGTGTTATTCTGCACACGCTGTGGGAATTGTCATGTCTTCCTGAGTAACACTCACACAGCAGCAATGGACATGAAATGGATTTTAAAACATGGTATAAAAATGGCAGTGCTCACATTCAGCTCTTTCCCAGAGCTATGAATGATGCAGTGCTGAGAGCTGGTGGTCTGTACGTTGAAGGATTTGAGCAGATGTATTTCTGGGATGGGTTGCTGTTTTTTTAAGAAGCATTTTGAAGCTATACATGTTCTGTGTGTGTAGTGGGGTAGCTGAATCATCCTCTGTGGAAAAGAACATTTTAAATCAACTTATTCATCCAGTGCCAGAACAGGTAAAATCTTTGGGTCCTTTTATCCAGGCTGGGTGAGAGCTGAGGTGCAATGTAGGATTCCTGTGTGTGTAATTCAGGCTGTGTAATGCTGTGCTGAGAACTGAGCTCCTACTGCATCCCATCAGGGCCCCTCAGGGATGCTGTGCTTCCTGGGCACTGGCAGCAAAACTCAAACTGGGGCAGCCAGGTCACTGCACAGATTCTGCAGAAGTTCCTGAGGTGGAGCTTCTGGCCATGACTGGCCTCGTGTGCCCAGCAGCCCTTGTTGCTTGGAGACACTGCTGGATCTTAAACCTTGGTTTGGAAAATGAGTTCTTGCAGTTCTTGGGAGCAGCAGTGCTGTGCTTGTCTCCACTGAACAGTTAAGCTCCTTAGAAGGCACAGTTTTAATCTTTGTGGAGAAGGAAATGGCAGTATTGCAAGCACACCTTATATAATGCACATAATTACTGACATCAGCCACACTTCTCACACTGGCACCAACTCCTGGGCATGCAGCTTCCCCAGAGAGGTGACACATGACAAATGTGTTATGGCCATCTTGCTGAGCAGGTTTCCTGTAAGAGCTGCCCATGAGCTGCTCTTCAGACTCCCAGAGATCTCTGACAAATCTGGTTTGGTTTGTGTTTCAGTACTGCTTCCTGTAGCATAATTTCAAATACATAAGGGCAGATGGAGGCCATTGTATGCACAGGCCTGTCTATGCTCCTTCCTGTTGCTTCAGGGGATTTGGATTTGTGTTTTTGGGAAAGCAGGAGGGACCTGGGAATTGAATAGACTTCTGAATATAGAAGTTTTGGTTATAATACTCAAATTTTGTATCTTCATCTCCTCTTTGTAGCACTGGTTGCAGAAACAAGACACTATATTAATATGATTGTGTTGATATCTGTGGATTCTGCTTGGTATTGAATAAGTGCTGCTGTGCAGTTGAAGGCCATATGTTATCTAAAAAGGAAGAAATTCTAATATAATTGATACTCTCTTTCAGAACTAAAACCAGCTATGGATTCCTGCAGCCTGGTCTGTGCCTTACTTTATTGCTGCCAACTGTAGTGATTTGATACTTTGGAACAAACCCTTAATTTAGTGTAAATACTTGCAAAGAGTTCCAGCTTTACTTTACATCAGGTATTTCCTGCAAAGCCCCTGACCAGAAATCTTCTAAAGAAAATTCAATGTCTGTAGAAAAAAAATATCATTTTGGTGACATTTGATGCTGGCAAGGGGCTTCTGTGAGTGCTTGGGAAAACTCTGTGTGCTAGTAGTCCTCTTTGTCCTTGTTGACATACTACTGCTAATTTATTATAATAACATGGCAGACTATTCAAGTGAGGTGCTACATTTAGCTAAATTAGATGGAAATATGTATTTAAGTTCATGCTTGGAGAAATTCATTGTCAGTATAAATGTTGCAGGTAAGTGAGTGGTCTCACAATTCACCAAAATTTTGTCTTGAGAGCTAAAGACTGGTCTGGGGCTGCAGAGGGAGCCTGCATGAGTCTGGGGACTCATTCTCAGTAAAACCAAGTTTTCACTTCTAGATTTATCCCTTTATTGGGATAGCAGATAGTTTTTTATCCTCAAACCCAGGGCTTGTGAGCCTCTCTGCAGTCCTTTCCTTGGTGAAAATTAGTGAATCTTGTTCTATGTCCATGGTCTTGTGTAAGCAGATATCCTTCCAGTTGCTGCCTTGTGGTGGATTTGTTTTAGGCTCTCTCCATTGATGAATGAGGTGACTTTCAGGTATTCAAAAGTGAGGTGGAATTTCTCTTTTGTCCTACTGGATTTTTATCAAGAGTCCTGGTAATTCAAGAAGGCCATGGTGTACTCTCTGAAGGTAAGACTGCTGCTGTTTGGTAATTCTAGGAGCCCCAGGCCTTATCTGGAAGGGTTATTAGTTGGCTGCTTGCACACAAATGTCTGATTAGAAGTCAAACCCAAAAATGAGTCTTCAGCTTGAAATATATAACCAGTGCTCCAAAACTGTGTGAACCTTCTTTGCAGTCCTACATCCACTCACTTTCTTTGTAGCTGTTTTGATCATGGACTAAAAATACTGAAATTGATCAACACAGTATAAAATAACTTCCTAAGTTTGGTTTGGACCTTGAAATTTTTTTTGCTTAGCAAAAGACTCAGTGCCTGCAAAGTAAGAACTAGTTCTGTGCTGTCAGTGGGGCTGCATTCCTTCCTTAGAGGCCATCTGGTAACCATCTTAAAATCCAAATTATTCTGGCTTACCTCATACCTCAGGTAAGTTTAAATTTTGCACATCACAGTGCCTCTGTTACAGTGGTAACTTGTTTGGAAGTGAGAGGTGGACATGACCAAGATGCTTTTAAGTTCAGGATTTCCTCCAGGGGCCATTCTGGAGGCAGCAGCTGCTGTGGATGTGTCCTTGGAGAGGCTTTTGTGAGGCTGTCACATGTCTGAGTGAGGGGACAGTGACAGATCCAGCTGTTGGCAGAGTGAACACCAAGCATCTCTGTGATTTGGAACATCTGGAGATGCAGGAGCAGCGTGGCTGTTGAAAATGAGGCATTTCTAGTCTGCTGTTTTGGAATGCAGTCAGAAGGTGAGAAAGAGTTTGGTCCTCTGTAGTTCTGTCTAAAACAGAATGTGCAGGGGGAGAGTTGAAATTATTTAGTCTGGGAAGGGACAGATGTGGTAAGAGATTATAGAGTTAGTGATGCAGCACTTGAAAATGGAAGCAAGTGCTGTGGTGTGTTGCTTTGTTGAATATTTACTTCCCTTCTTCAGAATGTCCTCAAATTCCTGCAATTTATTTAAATTAGTTTCTCTTCTTCCAGTCTCTTCTGACCTTTAATGTTTCTTGGCAAAATTTACATTGCATTCAAATTAAACTGGGGAATATTTTCCCAAAACAGTCTTTCTAATTGTAATCTGTTATTTGAAATCTGCAGTGAGTATGTTAAATATCATGTACATTTATTGATAGAAGTTATTTCTTCTCATTTGTGTGGGTGTTATATACAGTCACATCACTGTTTCAATCACTGGCTGCCTGACTGGTTCCTAGAAAATACAGGGGAATTTCCTACCATGACTCATCTTGGAAGTAGCAGATGTTACACGCTCTCAAGCTGTGTATGGTAGCTCTGGAGTCTCAATAAATTTAATTGAGTGTTGGGGACACAAAAATATATTGGATTACTGTAATGATTATACACTGCTACTATTTATCCCTTTTTAATGAGGATGCTTAAGCAAAATCTTTATAAAGGTGATGGTGCTTTCTTCCCTTTCTGTCCTGTGGCACTGCTGTAAAAACATGTTTCTACTTTGAAATTTCAGTTTTACCCTGCAGTCACTGGGGGGGTGACACTATTTTTAGTACTTTATAATTCTGAGAAACCTTCCCCATATTTTTTTCTTTTCCCTTTTTTTTTGTTTTTTTTTTTTTGTTTTTATATTCTTGAAGGTGACCCCTGAGCCACATGCCACTCACAAGCAGTTCCAGTCCCTTAGCAGTGGCAGATTGTGTCACTGGCAGTAGGTCTGTGCTCCTGGGGAGTTCCTGGGTACCTGCTGATCCCAGATACAGAAATCTCAGCTGCTGATCCCAGACACAGAAGTGAGTCTGGGAGTGCTGTGCCATGGCCAGCAGGCTCACAGGGGCCTCTGGAGGGTGTGGTACCGTGCAGGTTTGCATTCAGTGAGGTCACACTGGGTGTGCAGCAGCACAAGGAGGAGGGGATTGAGCACATCCTAGAGCTGTGCCCTGCTGGGATGTCCATCACGCTGGAATGGAAGAGACAAGGAGGTGCTGGGGGTGCCTGGCGTGGGGCACAGCTCCCTTCTGCCATGGAGGAGGCAGGAGGGTGGAGGGGGAGAGGGCAGAGGTGGTTTGAAGGGATATGGAAGGGAGTGGCTCTCCTGCAAGCTGAACGTGCCAGATGAGATCCCAAGACTCCACAAGCGAGAGCTGGGTATCTGTTCTCATTTCAGCATTATCCAAATAAACCCAAGCTGCTGCTTCAGCAGCTGATGTGCCTGTTTGTTCCCGTGTGGAAGTCTGGATTCCCACGCAGGGATGGATCTTGCCTGGAGGCACGTGATGCTCCAGAGGAGCCCCAGAGTGTCAGTGCAGTGCTGTCATGTCCAGACCCACTTCAAATCCAAGAGATCCTTATGGCTTGCCCTTTTCCATAGCTGAGTGAGGGTTGGCTTGCTGAGAGTAAAATGTAAAGCTTTGGGAGCCAAGCTGTCAGTGTACAGGGCTCTATGGGGTGCCCTTACCCACCTCCTTTGTGTAGAAGCTGTAAGATCTGGAAACACAAGACCATCTCATGCTTGGGGAATATTCCCTGAATTCACTCCTTTGGCTCCAGGATGTGTGGTATTTATCTTCCTGATGTGTCTTACGACTGTATTTTAACGTGGGGCTTGTCAGGTTGGGAAGGTCCCCATGCTGGTGTTGGGAGCTAGAAAAACACTGTCTAGGTTTCTCAGCCCTGGATTTTGGGTGGCAGTTCCTTTGTTCAGAGACACAAAATGGGAAATTTGTGCCTTATCTTCTGGTACATGCAATGAAATATCTGAGGAAGGATGGAATTACATTGTTACCTGAGGTTTTCCTGGGAGAAGGGCGAATCCTTCAGTGCTTTTCTTCTCTGGATCATGCTGAGTGGTGGAATTGCAGAAATGGGTTTTTGCTGTAGTGGCACTGGAGAAGGCAGCAGCTCTGAGGCAAATGCAGCATTGCATTGGGCCAAGGAGCCGTTCTGCAAAGCCAGGCCCAGCTGGTGGTTCCCAGCCCCAGCCTGGGGTAGGTGGGACAGGGAGGGGAAAAGAGGAAGCCTGGAGCTGAACCTTGCTGAGCTGCACTTCCCTAGAGAGCCAGATGAGGAGAGGCAGTTCCTCTGCTGCCCTTCATCTATGATTCATGGACAGGTTAAGCACAGTATAGGCTTGCTCTGTAACCTTGCTGTGCTCCTCTTACATATTCTCTTTTTGCTTCTCACCAAAGATACATGCAGCTGAGTTTTTCCAACAGCATCATCTCAATTGGTTGAAAGCTTCCATGCAAGATAAATTCTATGGCTAATTCTGATATTTATTTTTTCCAAAGTCACATAATACTTAAATTTGGCTGGGTTAGAAGTATTCAGTTCTGGTGTGTCTTGTTTGTATACAAATATTTGGTGTTTTTCCCCCATAGTAATGCTTTTGAAAGTGTTGATAAGTGTTGATTCTTTTCAGCATTATAAAGAAAAATCACCAACATGTATAGTTACTTAATACAAAAAGCTTTAGCAGAAGAGTTCAGTGCAACTTCCCCTGAAGGCTTTCCCTCCTTGGAAGTAGCAGCTTTAAAATGATATATGTAAAACTCAGGGTAGCTCTTCTAAGACTATTCTTGTTGTCATATTAGATTTAGTTACACATTTGTACTAGGGATTGATTAGTTAGGGAAGACTCATAGAGGAGTTTTTTCCCCATTCTTCCTGTCTGGAGTATCCTTTTCTAGGAGCCTAGAAGCTCCTGTACAGTAATGACTCTGATCCAGGTGACTTTCTCAAGTCCCCTGAGCTCCTTCAGCATTTTGGGCTGACATGACCATAAACTAAAAGACAGAACCATCTGAATTCATTAGTTAATACTAGAATTTTTCATTCCTTTGATTAGTGGCAATATGCCTCATTCTGCAGAAAAACATATTTCATTCATAGTGTCTCAGCTGTTCTTAAAATTAACCAGAACAAAATAATGAGCCCTGCAATTGAGAAGCTGTCCCCATCTAAAAATATTCCTCACTTAGATGATGGGATTGGATTCTTTCATGGTTTTACTACAAATATCCCCTTAGGTTCATTATGCCCTGGATGCTGAATCCATAAAATAGGGCTGTTAATATGTACACGAGGCACCAAGTAGTGCTGGAGACTTTCAAAAACTGCTAATTCCTTGATTTATTCATAAAGCAGGGAGCATAACTCTTGAAAATTTGATCAGATGCCAGTTCCTTCAGTAGCCACTCGATCCAGAAACCTTTTTATAGCTGTGCTAACATCTCTGAGGACTGTTAGGCTTAATTAATGTTTAAGATTCTTGTACAGAGCATGTCATGAAAAGGGAAGCTCTTCTGAGGGAGAGTGGGGAGGCAGGAGGGAATTTGGCTTTGGGGAATGGGAAGGCAAAGGATGTACCAGCATTTGAGTTGAGTAGGTTTGTGTCTATTCTCTCACTGAAAAGTACCCTTTATACATTTTTTAGAGAATTACTGTTATTTGGGGTGTTGAATTGACAGGTGTGTATGCAGAGTCCTTCACGTGGACTTTTTTTGTAGATATTTAAAAGCAATTTTAGGTTATAAAAATACAGAATGACCTTATTTAAAGTATATATCAGTCACAAAAAAAAGAGTTTTTTCTGTGGTATGAGGATGGCTAATCCTGGTAAAATGGTTCTGAAAATGTTCAGTATCAGGCAAAACACTTTAATTTCTCCCATCTGCAAAACAAAATAATATTTATATTCTCTGAAGGGTCAAGTGAGGGGACCATATCTCTGGGAAACTGAACATCTTTTTCTTGTACACAAACTTGTTATGGATCCAAAAATGAGTATTTTCTCATGAGCACTGACATCTCCCTGCACCAATACCTTCAGGGCTATGCAGAATATCATCAAAGAGCAGAAAACCTTTATCCTTTGGGCATGTCTGGTGCTTCTGGGGCTACAGTGGGGTTGGATATTATTTTTTATCAGGAGAAAATTGGCTTCATCTATTGACATCTTGCTTAACAAAGGTATCGAACCTGATTTCCCTGCTCTTTTTCCTCAACACACACTTCCCCAAAATCTGACTTATGAAAGGCAAATGGAAAAGAAACTGTAATGAAAAGGTAGGAGTGGTTGAATAGATGCTTGTATATTTTTAACTGGGGGGAAAAAAAAAAGTTGGATTATTTCAGTGTATTTTTGTGGTTTAAAACCCTGAATCTCACACAAATACATTTCTTAGAGGAATTTAAGCTGAATATCCACCCCCTAAGCAGGTGAGGCTCACATCATGAACTGAGAGGAGAATGAAATGTGGGAAAACAGGAGATTTATCCAGCCCTGCTGCTGGGGAAGGACTTCAGTCTGTCTTAATAGAAAGCAGAGCTGGAATAGACTGACGTAAATGACTGATATTTTTCTGATTTAAGTCCAACAACATCGCCTGCAGGGGAAAACACTGTTGGCAGAGACACTGCTGGTGATGAAAGCTTTACTGTAGCAGTTAAGATTAGTTGTCTTTAGACAAAAACCTCATGTTTTATTTAACCTCCATTCAGGCTTTTTTTTTTCCCCTGGTTAAAAAGGTAACAAGTAGGGCATCAGAGATCATATCAGTGAATGAACTATAGATGTTTTATTCAGCAAAAAGACCATTTTGGTTTCTCTTAGAAAAGTTTAATTGCTTAATTGCATGAGATTTAAGATTACAATACTGAAATTCTACTACAGCCTTCAAAGCCATCTTTGTTTAGCATTGCTCTCAAGGCAAGGTTTGCAGGAAGAAAATGCAGTGGAGCATTTTTTTTTTTAATAGAAAATGGGGAGTTTCTGTCCAAAGTCAAGACTGAAAATCAAGGATGCCCAGCCTTGTCTGGTGGTCTTGAGCTCTGGGTTTTTTCCCTTGCAAAAACAGCCTTGCTAGAGCAGAGGATGTAAATGAGCACTTGTGTAACCAGGCCCTTGCTCACACAGTCATGGAGGATTGGAGCTATTTTACCTCTATCTGTCCAAATAAACAAAGCTTTAAGTGGTCAAGTGATGCCTGAACATCTCTCTCTGGAAAGCATTGGGCTTTAGCTGCTCAAGTGGCTCTGAGAAAGTTGTTTAGATCAAATTAGGAAATTGTGGAACACTGAGATGCTTCATGGCAGTATTTGTAATGTTTTAGCTCTGGCCATGGTCAAATGTAGTTGTTTGTCAGTGGGGGCCAGTCCTGAGCAGCCTTGGTGGTGACAGGATGCACGGAATGCTGCTTGAGGTTTTGATCAGTGTTTTATCTACAGTAACCATACTTCAGATGGCTCTGATTCCCAGAACATCCTTGGAACAAGTTTGACAGTTCCAAAGAGCCCTAGAAAGTATAACTGGAATTTGTTAGATGAAAACAAATCTACAGAGAGGAAAAAGATGTTTTTCCTCTCCTTGCTACAGAAATTTACCAGAAATATGAAAACAGATCAAGAGTTTTTATTCATTATCTTCAGCTAATACACTGAAGTGCCGTATCAAATAGAACTATAATATTTGGCAATACCAGGAACAATAAATATGGCTTAAAAGATGTTTTTTGTTACTTGTCAGGGCAGGTTTGGAGTCAGATGGTTTGAGCAGGTGTGTGTGAAGGAAAGAAAAGGGAAGTGAGGAGGGAACATGCTGGATTGCTGTGGGACTCTGCCAGGATCTGCTGTGAAATTCTGGATGGAGAGAGAACCCCTGAAGTAAATCCATAGGGAAATGGTGTGTGGTGCACTTGTGTGTGAGTGAGGGGGTGCTGAGCTGGGTCTCCTCAGGGAAGGGGACAAAACCCCGGGAGGTGCTGCTGGGATCTGCCTTGGTCCACGTGGGCTCCTCACTGAAATGAAATTTTTGTTTCCCACTGCAGTTATCAGTTACCTGAGCTCTTCATTCTGAGCCTTGCACTCAGTATTGCAAAGGGGTGAACCCATGGATTGAGAAGGTTTTGTTGCTATAATCAGAATAGAAACATGTCATATTTTTATGTCCATCCATACTTTTGCCATGGCTTCTTGTCATTGCATTTTCCCCGTGTTCCATTTGCCCATTTTTGACTGCCTCTGCTGCTGAGCAGATGTTTTCAGTGAGCTGTCTGCAGCAACCCCCAGGTCTTTTCCCTGTGTGGTTACAGTTAATTTAAAATTCAGCAATGTGTAGAGTAGCTGAAAATATTATTGCTGCTGTCTGTTACCCTATTTTTGTACAAAATGCATTTTACCAGCCCTATTGTGCTGCTGAGATCTCTCAGGTCTAAGTCACTCAAGGTAGACCTGGCTGTGTTTTTAACATAATGATTTATCACCTCTGCTATGAATTGAAGTTATCTGTGAGATAAGTGACCAAAACCATTTTAGTGGTGCTAATTCAATATACATAAATCTGTGTCAATATTCCAGCAGCCATCTCAAAAATAGAAAACTGCTCAATGGCTTTTTTGGTGGTGATTCAAAATAGTAAATTATCATTAGAGCAAAAATAAAGCTCAGTCATATCTTAGAGCAATCTCCACATGGTTCTTCCTGTGCCAGTAAGCCTGAATTTTTGTTAGCCACTGAGCACACATTCCAACATCCAGTTCCTTGGCTTCTCATGCAGAAGTAGAAATGTTTCTAAATTATAGTGACTTTTCATTTTGCTCTGCTATCCTTTTAATTGTATTTTCTTGTTTGAATGATGTCTCTGACCTGAATTTCTCTTGCCTGTCCCCCCTGCCCTCAAATGCCATAAGTGTCCATCCCTGCCACCCACAGAAGCTCTCCTTGTCCCCACAGCACCCCTCCCTAATGCTGTCACTTGGAATTTTTGTGCCGTGATCTGATGAGATTTGGGGACTTGACACAGAAGCTGGGCCAGCAATGACGAATTTATCCTCTCCTCCTGATGGCTTCCTTTCCTGACCTCTCTGAGTTTTCAGGTGGCTCCATCAGAGACCAGAAAATAGAATTGAAGCTTTGATAATGTTTTCTCCAGCTGACATCCATGGTGTTTTCTGCAGCGTTCGGTTTTCATTTTTTGGGAATTCCAGCAGACAGAAATGCACTCGCTGTTTGTGCTAAAAGCTTTTCTAGTTGGTTGGAAGGGAACTGCTGCTCGCCTGCTTATGTTCATATCATAGCAAATTGCACTGCTGAAGTGCCTCATAAAATACTCAGTTTCCATGGTGATCTACCTTCCACTTTTCCTAAAAGGACCCACCAGGTCCTGGGAGACAGACTCTACTTTCTGTGCCTGTGAGAAGATTAGTCACATCCCTTATTTTCCCCTTAGTTCTGCCTTGTTTTCTTTACACCAAGTAATTTGAGTTTACTGTTCTTTTTTTTCTCTCTGTCTTTAACATTCTGAAATATTAAATCTCAGCACATTAAAGCTCATCTGAGGATGTCCCTGTGAACAAGGATGCAGCTGAAACTTGCATTCAGAATTTCAAGGGGAAAAATGAAATTTAAGCATAGATTATTTAACATGAGAATTAAAGCCAGTTAAAACTGTGTAGTGATTCTTCAGTGCTGCAATGCTAATTTAAAAAATAGAGAAGAGAGAATGCTGAGGGGACAGGTATTTACCAGGTGACTTCCTCCTTGTCCCTGCCTTTGGTGGAACCAAACTGCATTTGCTGAAGAAGGCTCTGACTTCAGCTGCAATGATAAGTTCGTTTTACACATCTAATTCCAGTGCTCAGTGAAGCAAATTTTTGTTTGCCTTCCAGTTCCAATTTAAAATTGTAGTTTTTTGCATTAAAGCAACATTAAGGGCCTTTTCTGACCTGATAAAACCCAAGATGACAAAACTAAGGCTGAAATCACAGACCAGGATCTCTCAGTTATCCAGTTATTTAAAGAGTCTCTGGGTGCTGTGTATTCTCATATAATGGGAATAATGACATGGTGTGGTAGCTGTCATTTCAGTCTTAACTCAGAATTTTTTATCTGCCAAAGCAAAGTAGTTGTTTCAGGATTTTGGTTTGGATTTTTTTTTTTTGGTTGGTATTCTTAGCTTTACTCTGGAACTTATAATTGATATATTTGACGATATATTAAGCTTTTTCTTCCTTACTTTTTCATAATTTTCTTTTTTAATTTTCTTTTCCCCCCAATCATGTGTGATCCCCATTATAGTCTTTTACCTGGAAGGAGCCATTCATTATTCCCAGTTACACCCCTGCCTGAAAACTGGCATCATTCACTGTGGGGTTTTTTTCCATCTCAACAGTCTCTGTCATGCTGTTTGGGGGCGGTTTCCTGTATTGTGGCAGGAAAAAAAAATCTATTTATTACTTTCTTAACTGTGATACTTTGGTATTTTCATGATAGCTGGTGCATGCAGTTAAGGGCTGTAATTGTCATGAGGTGTTAAAATGATCCTGAAGAAGAGGAATCCATGAGGGGGCTGTCTTAAAAATACATGTGATGGCTGATAGATCAAACTTTGAGTTCTTTGGTACTAAAAGCAGCACGTGATCTTTCTTCTTTCCAGACTTTCAGCCATCCAGTGCTCTTTTCATAGAGGATAAACACTCTCTTCTTGGACACAGTTATTAGATCATAATAAGGAGATTTTGGATGTTAGCCACTCACTTTTCACTTCTATCTGTGTCTCTTGTTAATAGCCATAAAAATTGCAGGTTATAAAAGAATAAACTTAGAAAGCCAGTGAGTAAGTCATGTAATATTAATGACTGATATTTCCTTGGCTGGTACCTGCTAGACAAGTCTATCATATTTTTATAATAATAATATTCCCATGTGGAATGGAGTTTTTGGGGTTTTCCCAAATCAGCTTTTTCTCATTTAACCCCACTCCTGAAGCAGACTTTGACACCTGAATGAAACAGGTGTAGCCATTTCTGATGATAGCAGCATGGAACAAATTCCTGTTATTTATGTTAATGGTTGCAGTTGTGCCTATAAATAGGCCAGGAGGAGAGCTGGGTGTGCTGGAGTGACTGAGGGCAGGCAGAGCAGAAGGGATAAAGTGAAGCAGCCCTAAAGGCTGTTTCCTCAAGTGTTATCTCTGGGGCACAGAGCAGGCAGGAAGGAAGGAGGGCTGCAAAAGGAGAAGCTGTAGCAGGGAGAGCTTCAGGGGGAAAGAAAGGGAGAAGTGTAACACAGTGAAAACAAGGTGTCTTGGGGGACATACATCATTGGAATTGTGGAAAGCCAGGTTGGGAATGTTGTGGAATTGTGTTGGGGTGCTGTGGCTTTCTGTGCTTAATAAACCAGCAGCAGTACGAGGTCAGGATGAGAAACCTTCCCCTTATATCCACAGAGAGGAGGAACAACATCCACAGCACTGTGCAACTCACCTTCTGTAAAATTGATATTTGGGGTTGTTTTATTAATAGTCAGTCATGCTGAAGATTCCTGGGTTTTCTTTCATGCTACACACATGTCCCTTCAAAGAGAAGAAAAAAGTTAAACCCTACAATTTGGTTTGTTGTGAGATATGTTCTCACTCTGTGTGACCAGGGAATGTCTTTTTTTTTTTTTTTTTTTCCCTCCTTCATGCACACAGCCTGTATGTGTTTGTTTCTCACTTTGTGGAAGGACCTCCTGCATGATTCCTTCTGGCCACTTTTACTGTGATGCAGCTTCCAGAAAATCAGTACCTGAGTTTACGTTCTCTTGCACAAAGAGAATAAACAGGATTTTTAAATAGAAAACTCCTTTTTCAAAGTCAGCTAATGTTATGATAAAATCCATGTAGCTCTACCAGGATTGTTGCTCACTGCCCTGCACTTACATAATGAAATCACATTTTGCCCCAAATGGCATCACAGGCTTTTCTTACATAAATATGTTCATGTGCCTCTCCTAAAACACACCTTTTATTTGACTAGCACACAGTAACATAATTATAGCCTCAGGTAGTTAAATCCAACAGTCCCTGCAGTTTCTGGCTTTAAGGGACAAATCAGAAGTCAGGCCATCTAAGTCATGATAAGGAAACTACTTTTAAAATACAAAGAATTTTGTTGTGTTCAGAGTTATTGTGGCTGTCACTTCCAGGAAAAGTTAAGGTGGAGATGAGGTTTCAACCTTGTTTGTTATTGAAATGACCTGGTGGCCACTGTGGTGGCTTCAGTGTCCCCCATGGGGATCCTACAGCTCTGAGCTATAATGCAGGTGAGTAGGAGCAGCTCAGATCTCACCCTGGATACTCTGGAAAAACTCTGGGAGTAGATTTGCCAGTTGCTGAATGTTTTTTTTTGTTTTATTTTTCTTGATTATATGATGGTCAAAATACAAACTCCTTTTTTAAAGTACCTAAAAATAGCTTTAAACCACAGAATGCATCCAGCTCTTTGGAAGCCATTACATTAATAGGTAGGAAACTCTGAGTGTGCTGATGTCTCTTGATGCTTCCACAAACAAATCCATGACTTATTTGTGCCTCTGAGTAGCACACACAGCATAATACTCATCAATTTATAATGGTCTGGAGTTTTAAGCAACATGATGAAAAGCCTGATAAAAACACTAAAGAGAAGAAAAAAGTGATGAAAATAGGAAGGCAATTTTCTCAATTTCATGACCCATCTGTGATGCTTTTTCGAGATGTTTTGGTGAGAAGATCTGATGAAATTTGTATTTCCATGTATGATGCTATTTGGGCTTATGTATGTTAGGGTTTAAAATGATTCATGGGTCTTTCCTCCCTTCCAGATGTACTGCTGAATTATTTCAAGTGTGCCATGATGAAATATTATGAAATGTTGTTGCTGGGAGCAGGAAGCATTTTTTCTTCCCTTTATTTTTAATTAGGCAAGGTTTATTTCATGACTGAAAGTGTTTAATCTTGTTAAAATAAACGTGAGAAACTCTAAAAATGCTGTCTAGATTTTATGCTAAAATACAGGTTCTAATCCAAGACAAATTAATTTCCCTTAAACTTAACAAGGGCATACCTATTTCATTAATTTGTTTAAATTCAACAGGAAAACTATTGGGAAGCTACACCCAATGCCTCTTGCTTTTTCATTCCATATCTGTTGTGAGAAAGATGCTGTTTGACTTTCAAAGTAAAGCCCAGGCTGTACCCCATGATTTTGGGTAGCTGTGATTATACATATTTAGCAAAGCTGTGGAATTCCAGAGCACAACTGGGACTATTCCTTTGGGAAGGGCTGGCCTGTGGCTTGATTTCATACTTGTTGAAACATTCCCAATGACTAAAACTGATTGTTTCTTGACTTTAAGCCCACTGATTTTATTTTTAATTTTTTTTAATAAGGTTGTCTTATTTTAATTTTTTAATTAGTTTATTGTCTTTTGCTGCACAAATAGTGGTCATAGGGGATTATAAATTGAATGTTTCCTTTAAAACAACTGCTCCTCACCAGGAAAAAAAGCTGTTTTAGTGAAGGTATTTATCTCCAACAAGCCCTGCAAGTTGTTAGGTGGATTTCATACCCCAGGGGCAGCACGCAGTGATGGCCTGGGTCAGAAGAGTTGTGATTCAGGGTTTTATTAGCATGAGTAATGTGTGAACTCCCCATGACCTGCTGCACACTCGAGCTCTGGACAGCCCTGAACCCCGAGCAGTGCTGGGATGGAATTCCAGGTGCTCTGATGTCTTGGGGTGACTTTATGATGCTGGTATCCCAAATCACCTGTTCTTTTGGTGCTGAATATTGAGTTCTGCAGCTTTAGAACTGGTTCCAGGCATGAAGGGGGAGAGAAGAGGTGCAGAGTTTGTTATCACAGACTGCACTGGCTCCCCTGCATCCTTCACACAGCCTGTGCTGTCTGCAGTGCACAGCAGCACAGAGCTCTCCTTTGCTCTTAGTTAGTTGCTGGCTGGTTAAGGCAAAAAAAGCTCCCTGGACTGTGTTTTGTTGTTTTTTTTTTTCTTTTTCTTGGAATTATTCAAGCCTGCTCTGGACTGAAAACCCAGGAGCTCACACCTGTGGCCCACCAGGCCTGGCCTGGGCTGTGACATTTCCCAGCTCTGGAAGGATTGAGAACAACTGAGTGAGCTGGGCTGCAACCCACAAAAAGGACTCTTCTGAATCTGTCATCTCTTCGGAGCAGCAAGAAGTTTTGTTACTTAGTATTGTTCATTTTTGTACTAGAAAGTACTTTACCTGTTAAATAAACAGGTTTTTTTTCCCACTTCTCTTCAAAAAAATATTTCCCCCAACCAGTTAAAAAAAAAACTGCTTAACTCTTATTTCCTAAAAGAACCCCATTCAAAGGTTTTCTCCCTAAATTTTCCCTAAACCAAAACAGCTGTGGAACCAGACACTCCAAAGGGAAATTCCTGCTGGAGGTGAGGAACAGCTGTGCTTGCACCCAGATGTTCATGGGAATGGTGTGTGGCATTGCTGTGGATGTTGTGGGAGGTTATTCCTTGGAAAAGCCAAGCAGTGGAGGTGGTGTTTGAGGATCTCTGCTGGTGCCACTGGTGTGGTTCTGTTCTTGTCCAGCTTTGCTGGCAGCCTGTGTCCCCATTTCCTGAGTGTGCCCTCGGGACACACACAGTGCCCTGGTCTCTGCAGAGCCCCAAATGCTCAGCAGTGTTTGTGTTTGCTGCTGAAGGTCACTGTGAACTTCTGTTCTGCTTCCACACCGAGCAGAAATCTGAGGGAAGGATGGGAGAGCATTGCTGCTTCTAGAGCAGAGTGAAATCCTTCCTGAGTGTCTTGGAATTGGGGATGAATTTAAGCAAATAAAGGCTGTAGTGAAGGTGCTTTTTGTATGCCCTGTCCCAAGCTTGAGTTTCTGTGCCAGGTATGTGAATCTGACTGGTTTAAACATTAAAATGAATGGAGTGCCTGGAAAAAACACATCTGTAGTGTTCACTTACATCAAGTTGGCTGGGAAAGTAATTCTTAGCAATCAAAGAAATGACACTGAACAGCTTAAAATGTGGAGGTTCCAGAGCATTCTCCAAAAAGCTTCTCTAAAATAATGGGCTGTTCGTCCAAGCTGTGGTCTTCATGTGAGGAATCGGCCCAGGATGTTTGTGTCTGGCCTGGCCAGCCAGCCATAAGTACCAGTTAAAGGGAAAAGCTCCATCTTCTTAAAAACAACACAAAAACTGCCCAAATCAACCCAACAAAACCATGTCAGTTTGTGGGTGAGGACTGCAGGGGAACTCGAGCACCTTCCTTACTTTAAGCTCAAAAGTTTTCTTACTCAGGACAGTTATCAGCTGAATTTATCTCAGAATTTCCTTCTTTACGTTGTATTGCAGGTTTTAGAGAGACTGAAGTGATGAAATGGGGCTCTGTGTTTGCCATTCTTGGGAAAATAATTCTGGTGTGAATTTATTCCCCTCAAAATAGGCATCTAAAAATGGGTACATGAGCCATGTCATGTTGCTCCTCCTCTGAGTGGAATCTGCTGCTGGTCCACCCTGTTTCCTGTAGTTTGTTTTTCTGCATGGAGTGGAAAACTTTGTCCTTGTTTTGGGAAGTACCCTGGTGCAGTTAGGAACTAAAATTAATTTTACGTGTTTCTGGGCACATTTGGAACAGCCCTATGGTGCTGTGAGACACAATTCAAACTGTGTTTTCACAAGCCACACACTTTGAGTTCTCAAGTTTATCTTATTGGCAAAATTTTAGATCTATGGATTATTTGGAATTGTCAATAGTTTAGCTCCTCTTAAAGGTGCTTCCAGTTGTGGTTTGTACTTTATATTCAGGTTAAGGTGTTTTCTTTTGTTATTAATTCAGCACCTGGAAGTTGTAAGTGGTAGGAGAGAACATTTGTGCAGACACCTGTAGCAAAAGCAGTTAATTCATGGTTTTTAAATGGGAGGGTTGCTTAGCATTGAGGAAACTCTGCTGTCTGAATAAAATGCTGATCTCCCAAACCCTCAGAATCTTGAGTCACTTGTCACTCCCCTAAGTCACTGCCAATGTGATTAATGATGTTTCCTTTTGAGGTCTTGAGGACATGCAGAGTCTCAAATGGTACTTTACAAGGATGAAAAGCAGAAATCAGGCTTCTAATGGAAATTCTTTCTTGGTATATTAATTCATCACTTTGATAATGAAAAGAACCTGCTCAAATTGACCATACCTTGACCTTAAGTTTTTTCTACTAATGGCACTCAACTCTTACAGTGCTCTGCCTTGATTTAAATAAACCCTTTTTATTTCAGTCTCCACGTATCTAGAGGAGAGTTGTGATGTTAAGGATTTGTGACCTTGCTACCCCAAATGGAAGTGGTGTGATCTGTGCCCGTGGTGTTTTACCCTGTCCAAGACCCAAACTGTGCCTCTGGTGCTGTGCTGGTGTCAGTGCAGAGAACTCTGGGTTTGTGGAATCCTGTGGATCACTCTGTGATCGTGTTCAATCCACAGGACTCAGGTTGCTGCTGATACACTTCCCATCCTAAGTTTTTTGATATTCATTACTGGGAAATACTAGTCCTGCTGAGGTTGACTTGCCTCACTACTCCTGTCTGCCCTAATTGGGAAATGACATTATTACTTGGGGCTTAACTCTAAGTATTGACATTTAACCTCCCATTTTAAATACCTTGAATACTGGAGCTGCACAGGCTTTCTTAATGGCAGAGAGGTTTATTTGACTGGAGATGGATAAATTGTTTTCTCCATCAGTTTGTTTTCATTTTTTTAAAGCCAGATGGATTTTTCTGCTGGCTGAAGAATGCCAGACCTGAAATACTGCATTCTTTGCCCTGTCTGCAGGGCTGTAGTAAATATAGCACCTTTGGGTGAGGCCAATCAGCTGAAAATGAATAATCATTTCATTCATCTGGCTTTTGTTCTGCAGAACAGAACGTTGCAGAACCCTTTTTTGGTGCTCTTCAAATAGCCTTTTAACATCTCAATAGTATTGGCCTGTGGTGAGATAAAGTAACAAAAATAACATTTTTGGTAATGTTAGCTATTAGCAGGAAGATTTTTGTTCATTTTTTTCCCTAATAAAGGAGAGCATGAGTTAGTGTGTCATTAAATCAGGTGCCTAATAATTCAGATTTTGGCAGTGTAGCTATTGCAGTATGCTTAACTTGGAAGCATTTCTGCTGTGCCTGTAGCTACACGATAACATTTTCCATGAGTTCAGGCTGATCCCCAGCTCTCCCTGCGTCCCCCTCCCCTGAGGGGACAGCAGTGGCTCTTTGGGGGTGTCCTACACCCATGGAAGTGGGTGGCTGCAGTGGGTGACATCCCTCACTGTGCCCTGGTGGCAGCTGGTGGGGCTCACTGGCTGGCACTCCTTTTCCATCTTTTCATTGCTCATACTCTCCCTGGTGGAATTCACTAATTTACTAATGGTCAGCACTTTCCCTGGAATCTTGTGTGTCATCAGGTAGAACACAGAGAGTCAAGTAATGAACACAGCCCTGTTGGCTTCTCACAGAGTCATGGAATGGTTTGGGCTGGAAGGGACCTTAAAGCCCATCCAGTGCCACCCCCTGCCATGGCCAGGGACACCTTCCACTGTCCCCTGCCCCATCGAACCTGGCCTTGGATGCTTTCAGGGATGGGGATTTTTTCTGAGCTTTGTCCTTTTTATAGATGATCTAAAAAGCAGGGTCTGAGAGGGAACTTCCTGTGCCCTAGCAAGCTTAAGAGTCTTTATAAAAGCCAAAGAACTTGGCATTTGACCTCTTTTCCTGGTTTTCTGTCCTCCAGTGATAAATAGTCCAAGGGCTTGGGAGCACAGGAAGTTTTCTCCTCACCTAAAGACACACCATTAGCATTCTCAGCCAGTTCTTGTGCTTTCCAATGGACCCCTGTAGTCACTGGGTGTGGTGTTTTTGTGTGTTTAAAAAAAAGGTGTAAAACTTCAAACTCATTTTTCTAAATACAGTTCCTTGTTTCTCTTTGCAGAGTAGGAGAGTCTGGAGGGCCGGGAGCACGGGCCAATGCTGCTGGAAGGAATGTGAGCCACGGAGCATGGTTGGTGCCACAGTTACCCAGGTGGGCTCCTCTCACTGCACCTCTCCTTGCTCCATCGCTGCCCCTGAGCCAGGGAGGCTGTCTCAGCACCAACACAAAATTCTGCTTTCATCCACAAGTCCAAAACCTTCTAAAGCCTTTTCTATGTGGGTTTTAGTTATAAATTTATCTGATTGTTACATTTCAGCTGGTCTCCCATTAAATGTTGCCCTGGTTTATATGATGACATAGGCTGAAGGTTCTGATGTGTTTGCAGGAGTCTGTTGTGCACAGACAAGAGTGGCCTCAGTAAATGGGGTGCTGAACCACACGTGTGAAAGTAGCTCTGAGACTTGCTCCAGACTGATAGAAACTCCTCCAGGTGACTCAGCTGCAGCTCCTCTGCTGCATTTCACAAGGCAAAAGCAGATGAGTAAAGGCCCCCATCAGTGCTTTGCATACCAGTATTTAATGAGTCCATACAGATTCTTCAAGATGTTTTGTTAAGAAGTGGAAAGCTTCCTGATATTAGGATGTTTCTTCCTTTTTTTTTTTTCCTTCCCACACAAATAAAATGTTGAAAGTCTTCATTTAGATGCAGCTCAGTTCTGTGCTAAAAGAAGATGTTAAGGAGGCAAAGATCTGCCTTATAGGATGGAGTTTAGAATTTTTCAAAAACAATTCCATGTGCTGGGAGTAATCATAATACAGCAGCACTGGCTGTCATGCAGCTCTGAGTAAATAAACAGAGAAATAACAATTGCATGGCTGCAAAGTGTTGCTGTGGAATAGCAGCTGACTTTTCCACCAGCACCAGCTGGCAACTGGGAGTAGAGAAACAAAGCAAACAGCCCAGGAAAGTAGGAGGAACAACAGAGAGAGTCTAAAAACTGACATGCTGGGAGCCCGCGTGAAGAATAACAAACTCCTGTCACAGGATGTTTTGCATAGCAACAGGACTCTTGAATTCAAGTGGACTTCAGTGTCACTGCAGCACTTGCTTCCTGTGTGAGATAAAGAGCTGTTGTATCCTGAATGCATTTTAATCTCTCTATCTAAATAGGACTGATAATTAAAAAGAATTAACTGGAGGGAGGAAGCAATGGTGAAGCCTATTGCTGCTGGAAGTGTTTCCTCTCATTTTGCTGTCAGAGAAGTGTGAACAGAAACACGTGCAAGGGAAGCAGATTAAAGATGAACCTTCCCAGCAGGTGCTGAGAGCTGTCTGCACACGGCTTTGTCGATGAAGGAAGAAATTGGCTGGGACTTGAGAGCACAAAGCAGTTCCTAACACACTTCAACATGCGCAAAGGGGTGCCAAAGGACCCAGAAATAGCTGACCTGTTCTACAAAGATGATCCTGAGGAAATCTTCGTGGGTTTGCATGAAATTGGACACGGAAGTTTTGGAGCAGTTTACTTTGTAAGTAGAGTTCTTTCCTTTTTTTTTTTTGAGAAAGGAATCGTTTCAAGTGGTGTTTTAGAGGCTTTTGAGCATTTGTAAAAGAAAAAATCTCAAGAAGTTCCTTGAGTTTTTAGTCCTTTGTGTACATTAGTTTTGTGAAATCACATCTCAAAAATTAGTGTTTCCAAACCACTCCTGATCTCTTTAATGTTCAGCTGTATTTATAGTGGCAGTTTATTTTAGTCTTAATAGTTCACCCAACTATCCAGGTCGAGTATATGGTGTTTTGTGCTGTTTGATGGTGAAATTCAGTTTTAAACAGCTGAAAATTAATTTGCCAAACTGGAATGTCAAGATGCTTGGAAATCACTGCAAATTCCTTTATGACAAAAGCAAAGAGAGAGTCCTTAGAGAAATGGGAATTCAAGCAGGAAGGATGTATGGCATTCATTGATACAGGCAAGAGAATTTAGTCTGGAAATGAGAAAAATGGTGCTTTTACAGTTGGTATCAAACAAAGCCAAAGCCAAAATACTGTAATTGGAAATAATTATAATCCAGTTGGCATTAATGAGACTGAAATAGAATCAATGTTGAACAAATGAGTTAAAGCCAAATTAAAGCTGCTTGGAACCATGGTCAGCCACTCAGGAGGATCAGGTTCACTGGAAATGGGTTTCTGAATATCAGACTGTCAAATATTAAGATGAGATCCCTGACACCTCTAGCTGGCCATAGGTAGCATGAGTTATTTTAAGCATTCCAATTCACTGTTTGGAGTTGTGTGAAGTGATGGAGGTGTTGGTGGAGCTGTTGTAAGGAGAGAAACCTTAAGTTTTATGTCATATAAGTATTTCATGTGTATTTTGAGGGATGCCAATATAATTTCTCAAGGTATCATCTCAAACAGGTCCAAAACTGCTCCAGCAAGTGGCTGTTCCCAAGTGTGCTCATACAGCTTTGGGATTTGTCTCATCCAGCAGCATCCCAAGTTCTGGGTGCAGCCAGAACTTCCCCCACAGCTCTGGGGAGGTGGCAGTGTGTCCTTCAGTGACAAATCCCAGCTGGAAGGACAGATACCATGGTCAGGGAAATAACTGGAATTAATGTGACAGGCAGAAAGAAAGCATGAATTCATCTGAGTAAAACACTCTTGATCTTCTCTGTGCTGAATCAGGGTGGCAAGTGGTGGGGAAGGGCTTTGTCTTATCCCAGGGTTACTCATTCTCAGCTTTCTCTGTCTCATTTGGGGATTGTGTGCTGTGAGGGGCCTGTGTCACCTCCCTTCAGTAATTCCTGCTCTCCACTGGTTTCACTCAACACAGTGTTTCTTTGAAGTCCCCACATGGCTCAAAAATGTCATTAGTTAATACTTGAAAGGAGGATTTACCACATTTAGCTTCTATTCTAGTTTAAGCTTTTAACTGTCACTAATTTTTTTTTCCCAAAAATGGTTGGAGGTACAGAGATTTCAGGAACTGTTTTAAGACCAAAAGCTTGATGTTTTTTACCCTTAACATGTAGAAATGAGGGCAGTGCCAGTCCAGGCAAGGAGAGATCTCTCCAAAGCTGAGTTTTTAGCCTCTAGTTACCATCCCTACATCATCCAGGCTGCAGAAAAGTAGAATTTTGATGGCTGCTTAATCTTCGTGGCAAAACTAAGATCTAGTGCAGTGAAAGGAAAGCTTTTTTATTTAGATAAATTCCAGGCTGAATCATCTTCTCGACACTGGAAATTGAAATAACTATTTAAGAATGTCAGTGTTGTATGGAGTTTTTGGATGCAGTCATGGAGATTTTGATACACCTCTTTAATTTTTTTCTTTGGCAGACATTTTGCCAAAGGTTCATCTAAAATTGTTTCTGCTGCAATTGCAATAAAACTGAATTGTGAGGGTTCTCAGTAGGTGCACTGTTGGACTATTTACATATCAACAGAGAAGTAGCACAAAGTCTGAGGGAGGAACAGTGAACATGGACAGAAAAAATCAGGGGAAAGTTTCCTAATAGTTGTGTGCTAAATCCTGAGGAAGATGTCTCTGAGGTGTAGGAGCTTGTAAGGATATAGGAGAAAAAAAGCCTGCATTTGCTAAAGGCACAGCTCACTCCGTGGGGAGGGAGGAAAAATGAAACTTTTTTCAATCTATTTCTTGCTTTTTTTCAATGTTTCTCTTTCCCTACTCCAGGCTACGAATTCCCACACTAATGAGGTGGTGGCAGTCAAGAAGATGTCCTATAGTGGAAAGCAAACGAATGAGGTAAGAGGAATAAAGGCAATTGTGCATTCAGGAGCTGTGGCAGCTCCAGTGGAAATCTGAGCAGTGAAATGAGCTGCAGCTCTGCTTTGACCCCAACAGAACAGCTTTTCATGCAGGAGCTGCTGCTCCCTTCCATGGGAATCCTGGAGGTTTGGGCAGAGAAAATGAGTTTATGCAAATTTTGACAAATAGTTCAGTTTAAGGAAGTGAATGGGGATTCAGAATGCCTGGATGGGGCTTGGTTCAGAAATAATTTATGAAGAAGTGTATTAAGGGCACACTGGCCACATCTCTCTGAAACTCGTGAGGGTCTATCAAATTGCCAAGACCTGCTTTCAGTTTTGCTTATTAATTGTTCCTCTTATTTTTGTGTGGAACTTGGACCCACTGTTCCTTTGGCCTGGTGTGTGGATGTGCAGGGTGTGTTTGTTTGTTAAGAGCAAACAGGGGTGGTTTAAACTCATTTTTCCTTGCTTGCTTATTGGTCTCCCAAATGTCAGTGGTTTTGTGCTGTGTTACAGAAGGTGAGCAGCTCACTGCTACTCTCTGTAGGTTTTTACTAACTTTGAGGCCACTAAACAGTTTGCAAAGCAGCAGCATTTAAGTAAAAGGTATTGCAGTTAAAATGAGGAAAAAATATTTTGGCATTCTTCAAGCTGGTAAATATATCTTGGAGGTATCTCAGTGCAATAGGGACCCAGACAACTGATCTACAGCTGTGCTTTTGCAACATTGACTTTCCATCTTCATACTGTAAAATGGTTTTATGGTCACTTTTCAGACTGCCCTACAGTGTGTGGTGCATGAAAGGATGTAGAGGAAATGCATTTATACTTTTTGCTTTGTTTTTTTCATTAGAAATGGCAGGATATCATCAAAGAAGTCAAGTTTCTCCAACAGTTGAAGCACCCCAACACCATAGAGTACAAGGGCTGTTACCTGAAGGAGCACACAGCATGGGTGAGTGAGTAAATGGACACTGCAGCACTCAAATCCTCAGCACAGGCACTGCAATAGCTTTGGGGCTGTGGTGAGCAGTATTAAAATAAAGTCAAATTTTACATCTTCTCATGGACAGCTAGCAATAGTACTTACTTTTTTTCCCCTTAATCAGGGTTTTAAAGCCACCATGTGATTTAAATTTGGGATGTAAAGACATTTTCTAATTTCAAAATGCTTCCAGAGATACTTGAAGGCATGATGTTCTCTTTTTTTGCAGTTGGTTATGGAGTACTGTTTAGGATCAGCTTCTGATCTGCTAGAAGGTAGGTTTGATATATCTTGGATTGTTTTTTTTCTAGTGCCTCCCCTGAGTTTGATGGGAGGCTGTTTCCTCACAGAGTGGGGTTTTGCAGATGGTACAGGTGGTCTGTCTGTCCTGCTCATGACAATACATAATTATGACTTTTTAAAAGTTACTAAGAATTTCCATTCTCTGGGAAGAATTTAAGGCTTTCCCAGTGCTACAGATAGTTGGCCTGCACATTTTAATTTTGTCAAATGAAGGTATAAAATTGTACAGGTATGTTCCTGTAATCTGTGCCTCTTTAGGCTGCCTGTTCTTGGAATATCCTTAATAAAATCCTGCAGAGATCACCTTTGTCCTTGCCTTGCAGTGTGCAGGAATAATTACAGATGGGTTTTAGAACAGGAGCTTGATGTGACCTCAGCACTGGAACAGCAACTGCAAAGAAATAGGGGAATCTAAGTCAAAACAGGGAATCAAAGCCAAAGTTTACCAAAACTAGTGTTCCTTGGGGGCCACGATCACAGGAACACAGAATGGTTTGGGTTGGGAGGGACCTTAAAACCCTCACAGTGAAGAATTGTCTCCTATTTGCTCTTTGTAGCAGATTGATGGAATACCTTTCTTTAAGAAACACTTTCTCAGAAAAATACCCCATTTATTTTCTTCTGTTTTGTTTTATTTTCTTGATTTTTTTTTTCCCCTGTAGTTCACAAGAAACCACTCCAGGAAGTGGAGATTGCTGCCATCACCCACGGTGCCTTGCAGGGGCTGGCCTACCTGCACTCCCACTGTAGGATCCACAGGTGAGGCTGGGGCTGCTGCCCTTCCATCTGCTGCTCCCTGGACTCTCAAAGCTGCTTCACTGGCTTTAAACAGCCTTTTCCAACATTTTCCCTGCCTTGTTGGCAGTTGTTCTACACAGACCCTGGTAACAAAGGCTACACAGGAATGTTGCACTAAACACTAATAGAATACCACCCTAAATGTGACAAATAAATTTGAGTTCACCGAGCTAGACTGTTTCTAAGACTAGATATTTTTTTCATATTTACATGTGAATAAATAAAACTCTATTGGTTTTGCACAGCCTGGTTTTTGGTAGCAGAGGGGCCACAGAGGTGGGATGGAATCACAATCAGGTGATGGAGGTGTAAATCAAGGATAAAACTAGCTGAGGAGAAATCAAAGCACTTTTCCAGGTGGCAGAGCCCTGGAGCAGCTGCCCAGGGAGGGAGTGGATTTTCCCTCTCTGGGGACATTCCAAACCCACCTGGCAACGTTCCTGTGTCACCTGCTCCAGGGAGTCTGGACTGCTCATCTCCAGAGATCCCTTCCAACCTCAACTATCCTGTGCTTCTGGATTTCATCCAGGGGGTATTCCACCTTTTACCTGCTCGGGTGGGAAGGCAAATGTGCTCACCTAGAAATGAGGAGCAGGGACACATTTCTGGTTCTGTGGCAGAAAAGCAGAGGCAGAAGGGCGAGCCCTGGCTGTGCTGCTGTGCACAGCCCCAGGGAGAAGTTCCTCTGCCAGTGGGAACGGCGAGACTGAGAGAGGAGGAGCCTAATTTTGGGGTCGGGGGCCCAATTTTGGGGTCGGGGACCCAGTTTTGGGTCCTGGCACGGGGCCGCCACCTGGTGGCGAGGGAGCGGCACTGCAGCCCCCGCGTGGCGCTGGCGATGGAAAAGGAGGGAATTCTTGTTGGTTTTGTTGTTTAATTGCAGGCACAAGGCTGGAAGATATGTTGCCGATACCTGATGTGGCTGTTGAGCCGTGGTACAGAATCACAGCGTGGTTTGGCTTGGAAGGGACTTGAGAGCCCATCCAGTGCCACCCTGCCGTGGCCAGGGACACCTTCCGCTGGCCCAGGTGGCTCCAAGCCCTGTCCAGCCTGGCCTTGGACACTGCCAGGGATCCAGGGGCAGCCACTGCTGCTCTGGGCTCCTGTGCCAAGGTCTCATCATCCTTATAGGGAAGGATTCCTTCCTAATTTCCCATCTAACTCTGCTCTTTGTCAGTGGGAAGCCACTCCCTGTGTCCTGTGCCTCCATCCCTTGTAAATAGGAATAAATCCTTCTCCATTGTTGTTGTAGGCTCCCTTCAGGTACTGGAAGGCCACAGTTAGGTCACCCTGGAGCCTTCTTTTTCCAGGCTAAACAATTCCAGTTCTCTCAGCCTTTCCCTGTGGGGCAGGTTCTCCATCCCTTTGGCTGTTGTACAGGGGAGGTGGCAGGGAAGGGGACACCCTGTGCTGTCTCTCTTGTACTTTTGAGGTGTTCATTGTTGCACACACAAGACTTCAGCACTTGTCCTGCAGCAGAAGTGTGGAGACATACATGTAGCACTTGTGGTTGAAATATTCCATAATATTCCTTTTGAAGCAGTGCTGTCAGGGAATGCAGGAGTAGAGGTTACTCTGGGCTTGCTGCTGAAACACTCTCAGTGAATTCCTCTCTGTCTTTCTGTCCCAGCATTACAAATTGCAGACAAAGGCATCTCACCAGAGTTTGCATCACGCTGAATACTTTTTTTTTCCTCTTTTTTTTTCTCTGTTAAAGGGATATTAAAGCTGGAAATATTCTTCTAACAGAACCAGGTCAAGTGAAACTCGCTGATTTTGGGTCTGCATCCATAGTCTCCCCTGCCAACTCTTTTGTGGGAACGCCTTACTGGTGAGTGAAGCCTGCAGTGCTTTAGTCCTTTATAAAACCCTTTCCAGTGCTTCACAATGCAATAATAATACCTGGATAAAACCTTCATTAACCAAGCAGTTTACCTGACATCCCTGTGTGTAGATCTTCAGGAAGTCTGTCCTTCCTCAGGGTCCATAAGGAGAGGTTTAGGCTGTGCAGTGCTTGGAAATGTCTCCACTCTTGCTTTGGCTTGAAAGTAACTCTCACTTGTCACAGGTGATGGCACTGAGACATTTGTGGAGAAAGGGGATCCTGTTAGTCTGACTGGAAGTCACACAGCTACTTAAATCCTGTTCTGAAGGAATTGCTGAAGGGTCACCCGAGTTCCTTGGCACTCGCAGCACTGAGGACCAGCACAGCTCCATGCTCCACTGATTTTGTGGCAGAGGCCCCAGGCGGTGCTGGGAGGTCACCATGGCCCAGCCTTGGAATGAGGCCGTTTGGCAGGAAGCCTTTTTTTTTTTTGGAAGAACACAAATTAAGAGGCTGAATTTTTGCAGGCTGAGCCTGCTGCTTCCCTGTCCCCGCTTCATTCCTTTATCCTGGACCACTGTATGTCCCCACTGTTCCCAGTTTCCCTGTTCCATTCATAGCTGCACCCACAGGCTGCATTTGTCTCCTGGAAATGCTCCTGGTGTGCCAAGGGGAGGCCTGGGGGAGGGTGCAAAGGGTGCCTTTAGAGCTCTCCCAGCCCTTGCTGTCAACCTGCAGCCACAATGCCTTTGGAAATAGGGGGGTCTCCCATGTGCCAGTGTACTCTGCTAACAGGAGATGATTGGGTTGACCTTTTTCCTTCCCCCTTCCCCTTTTTTTTGTCCCCTCTTTCCCCCTTTCTTTTCCTCCCCCTTTCTTCTTTCTTTCTCCCCTTTCCTCTTTTGCTGACAAGTTGCTGTTGTGTTCAGTGCCTGTTCCATTCCAGCACAGTTTTGCCCAGCTCTCTGCTGTTTCTCCTGGTCTGTGGCTTTGCCAAAGGGGATGAAGCCACCTTGGAGTGACCCAGTGTGTCCCCTTTGCTCTGTGGTTGGCAGGATGGCACCAGAGGTGATCCTTGCAATGGACGAGGGGCAGTACGATGGCAAGGTGGATGTTTGGTCTCTTGGGATCACATGCATCGAGTTAGGTGAGTGAACACACAGCAGCTGAGGTGGGTCATTAACTCTGCAGTGTGTTAGGAGCTTCTGCAAGAAGGGAAGATCCTTATTCCTCATCAGCTTTCCCCTTTAAAGTTCCTGACTTGGAAAACTCTGACAGTTAAGTTAAATCTTTTTCTTCCTGGCAAACCAAATTAAGCCACTAATGCACTGTGCTTTCATGTTAGTCTGGTGTGCTCATTTATTCCCTGGAGAACCAGAGCATTTTGCTTTTGAGTGAGAAGAATCCATGGTTTGTCATCTGTGTTTTCCAAGCTGCACTCTGAGAAAGTTGTCCCAGCTGTTGTGTCAAGGGACTGGTGTCCTAAGGGTTGTGTGTCAGAAGGGACCTGCATTTATTTTTCAATTGTTCTTACTTCCTTGCTGTCTGAATCAAAAATCTTCAGTCTCAGCTGAAAAGTTTGTGCCGTGAATCATCGTGGACAGGTTCTGTATGGGAGGAGAAGAGAAGGGTTTGCACTGCAAAGGGCAAATGATGCACATGCACAGAGCCTGGAGCAGAGGTGGATGTGATGGCAGGTACACAGAGCAGACCTTGAGTGTGTGTTTCAAGTTGGAATATTGACACTGCATGTGCTGAGTAAATTCTTTTCAAAAATCAGTCTTGATATGCATTCTTCTTAACAGCAGTACACTAATAACTTACTGTGTGGGTGAGTTCATTGAAGATATCACTGGTGAATGTTTAATCGGCAGAAATGTGTGAGATAACAAAGAGGGGGATGTGCAGAAGAAATGTTGTCCCCAGAACTGAGATGGTGTAGATAACCAGTAACTAACATGGCTGTATTTCATGTGCCAGCATGCTGACACAGTCTGTGTTTTGACATAAAGAACGCCACAATTGGAAGTGTTAGCCTTCTGTTGTTGTGCATGGCCAATGATTTTTGTTTGTGTGGAGTTCAGGCATGTCACAGCCTCTCAAGGAGTAAATCACAGTAATAGGAGAGAGACTGTGCAAGCCTGTGTAGACACAGTCTTGGTACCAGAATTTCTATGGAGCTTTTTACTCAGGACCCTCAAAGCCACTTTACAGAGATGATTGATTTACTTTCTTTAAAAATACCCTTTTGAGAAGTATTAAACTTTTTTAAACTTGGAACTTTGCATGATTCCCTGTCTGAAGACAAGGTCAGGCAGCAGTGGGAGGAAATCTCTTGTTGAGCAGCACTTGGTTTTCTTTGAATGCTGATGTTTTAATTCCTTGTGTAGCTGAAGTAGTGAGTAAGGAAAAGCAGATGTGGTGGTTTGCCTGCATGGCAAGGGACTGCTCTGGCCTGAAAGAACTGAGAAACCCTGGCAGCACTGACCTTGGTGAGAGCCAGCCTCCCCCAGAACTCTGAGTTCTGCCCTCCTGAGAGGTATGGGGCTGCTGGGCAGGTGCTCCCTTGGTGCAAGGACTGGGAAGGATTGCAGTGAGAGGGAGTTCATGGCATCTGGAAAGTGAATTTGGTAACCTGGCCCACTTGCAGTGACAAATGAGTTAGGCAGCCACTTTTTCCTGTAATCCACATGTTCCAGCAGTGCATCAAAGATCTGTAGGGACTGATACAGCATGTTCTGGCCCTGAACTGTGCCTGAGATTAGTTTTACTAAGTTTCAGCTGATTTTGCCACAGCAGATCAGGTGTGAGATGTTGCAGTTAAACTAAAATTTACTGCAGACTCTTCCTTAAAATTTCTATCCTGCTTTCTTTGGATTTTGTCATCCCTTTCCAAGTGAACAGCAGCTTTTCTTGAGTGGGTGTCCTGGTCTGACTTGGAATATTAAAATAATTGGCCTAAGTGTGATGACAACAGCACTGAGGATTGATTTAGCAGTGATACTCTGCTCATACTTCCATACATCTCTCCTTTCTTTCCAGCCAGCCGTATCACACCTTTCTGTTCTTTTCTCTTTCCAGCTGAAAGGAAGCCTCCACTTTTCAACATGAATGCAATGAGTGCCTTATATCACATAGCCCAGAACGACTCCCCTAGGTTACAATCAAATGAATGGTAAGAGAACCATTGACAGCTGAATTTTGTTGTTAATTTCCCTGAAAATGCCCTGTGACACTGCACAGTTCAGGCCTGACAGTGAACATGTTTGTTGCAGTGCAGTAATTTGTGTGTGTTCTCAAATCCTGGCTGGCTCAATTTTGACCTCCTGTCACTCTGGCTGTTCTGCAATCTAAAAGTGTGGAGGTATTAATTCTGGGGTGTAGCTGCTGTAGGAATTAAAATATTCTCAGATGTGTTAAACCAGCCATGGCTCAGCATCAGCAAAGTTTCCAGCTGCCAAAGATCCCTGTTGGCAGAAGAGTTGTTAGCATTGCTGTGCAGCTGAAATGTGGAGAAAGGGAGGAGGATTGGATATTTGGTAATTGGATATTTTTGTCAGTGGGGGACTCCAAAAACCCTCAGAGCTCCATGGCCAGTGAATACTCACTGTGCTACAGGCTTGTTCCAGAATCTGAGCTTGGATCCAAGAACACTTTGTTATTCTGTGGGAGCAAAGGATTGCTGTTCCCTATACCCAAGACTGGAATGTTGCTGTGGGGTGATGCTTGGCAGAGTCTGCAGGAGCTTGAACAAAAGCTCCTGGTGAGCTGTGAAGTTCCCCCATTTCTCTGCTGGGCGTTTGAGCAGCACAACTGTTTAATTGCTGATCATTTTATCAAGACCCCTCCAGTTCCCTTATTTCATCCTCTCTCTTTTGCCCATTTTGCAAGGTTCCAGGAGCTTTGTGTGCTGCCTGCAGTGTGGTCCCCACGTTCTGTGCAGGATTTGCAGTGCAGAGCACTGTGGATAAACATAGAACCATCTCAGTATTCTTGATTGCAAGTTTACAGTGCCCTGTTTTCTCTCTTGGAGTCTCAAGGTGCTTTTTGTGCTCATTTTGAGTCCAGTGGCACTGAAAAGATCAGTTTCCTTCTTTCCAGTTGGGATAAAATCTCAAATAAAGCCTCAAGTGTTGAACTGAGCATTGGGGGGCTTTACTGAGGCAGGGTTCCCTCTGTAACCTCCCAGAGATCAGTGAGTGCATTTCTGCAGTTCCCAGTAATTCCACTGCCATTTGTTTTGAAGCAGTTGAAGGAAAATCATAAATAGTGACTGATACACATAGTTCTAACTTGATTTTCAGTTTGTGCTTGGGGATAGCTGTTTGTCCATGTTGCTTCAACAGCCTTTCACTGGGAAAGAATTGATGAGATCAGTTGATGAGATCAACAGGAATTTTGAAAAACCCAGTTACTTTCACTGCCTTAAAACTTAGGAAAAAAATAGTCAATGTTCTTCTTCTGCTTTGCACTGATAAGTTTGAATATATTCCAGATCTTGAGCTTCTTTCTTTCATTTAGATTTTGTAAATTTCTTTTTTTTTAATTTTTTTTTATTTGCAGGTCAGACTCCTTTAGGGGATTTGTTGATTACTGCTTACAGAAAATACCTCAGGAAAGGCCATCATCAACAGATTTGTTACGGGTAATTTATCAAATCTTTTCCAGAAATCTGGGGGGAAATCTTGTTTGTTTATCAAAATAATTAAAAGATGGTGAACAAATATTTGCCCTTATAAAAATCCACTCTTTGGTTGGTTTTATTGGTTTTCTTTTTCCCTCCATTCATGCATCACACTTAGCAGTTAAAAGTAGCATTGAGGGGATAGGCCAAGGCTGACTTCCTCCCCTAATCAAACCACCAGACCCAAAAGTTATTTAAATCCATTTAATGGTTTCTATACTGAACCCAGTTAATTAAACTTGTTTTGGAAATAACTGAATCATTTTGGAAGGGCTTTTTACAGGTGTATACTTGCCAAGAGCCTATAGGAAGGGGATCTGGGAGTGATGTGTGCAGAGTTTGCCAAGGTTTTGTCAGTGAATCATAAATCAGTTCCAATTTAAGTCATTTGGGTTCAGTCTACCTGGGAAATAGAGGAGCTGTTTACAGCTCCAAGGGCTTTGCTTTTTGGGAAATTCAGGAGCAGCCTTCCATTAGAAGGTAGAGGGGGGGTGTGAAGTCCTGTCCAGCCCCTTTTCCATCAGGCTTTGGCTTTTCTTTTAAGTTTTGCCTTTCTTTAAAGTTGATTATTAGCCCTGCTCTCCCTCTGGCTGCTGGTGCCAATGACCTCTCCAGGTAAATGATGAAGGAGCTGTTTGTGCTGCCTTTGGCACCAGGTGTATTTTTTTATTTCCTGTGGTACATTTGTGCTGTGGCAAATAATCAGTGTTTTGTTCCCTGGTTCTGCTTGTAGCACCCTGACCAGCTAATAGGTTTATGTTGTGGGTTCTGGAATGATTCATTCCTGGGGATTGGCAGCCTTGCTGCTCTCTAGGAACAGGCTGAGTTCATTGAAGGATGTGATTTCAGGAGTGCCTTAGGTTGGAGTCTGTACAAACAATTAGAGCTGAGATCTGAGTCTGAAATCCTGTATATTCTGTATTTTATATTTATATTTTATTTCTATTTACATCTGCCCTACACTTTTCACGTGGTCACATTTTAGTATTTGAGAGCACACATAGAATGGATTTAGGTTCAGGGTCATGGTTCCAAATGCTTTGCTGCTTCTAAAAATGATCTACAGTGAGATAAAAATGGTTTCTTCTTTTCTAATCATAAATAAGCTGCAGATTGTTTCTGTTCACAGAGAAATAAATGGTGGTTATCTGCATTGAGGAGCAGAAATGATTCATTTTGTTTCTGTGTGAAGTGATGTTTAGAACTTCTAGCTCTGATTCAAAAATAAACACCATCACTACAAGCAAAAAATGGGTACTGAAATGACTGGCTGTCCCCACTAGCAAAACTCAAATGCACAACAGTTTGAATTCAATTAAAAACGAGAGATTAGCTTGTGGCATGATGCTTTCCTTGTTTATTTACAAATCATTAAAAGATGATTAGCTCATCCTTTCAGCTCTTTTGTTGAAGTCTCCTGTTTTTGGGCAGGCTGGGGCTCCATGTGCTGGTTACTCCAGCTCCAGGGGATGAATTCACCCTTGAGCTGAGCCCACAGGAGAGCTGTGAGGCTGAGCAGGCAGAGGTGACCCTCCTGAGAATTTCCTTGCAGGTGGGTCCAGCTCTTGAGGCTCTTAGAAAGTCCCCTTCTTGTGGCATTTGCAATGTGCAGTAGAGAACAAATTTTCTTTCCCCAAATTTCTTCTTTTTTTCTTCCCATTGCAAATTCTTCTGTTCTCACTGTAGATTTTTCTACAAGCATGCAGAGGATGTTTGTGCCCTGAAGCCATCCCCCTTGGGAACTACTAAGCAGCACACCCAGCTGTAGGGATCCCAAACAGAGTATTGGCAAGTGTACACTCAGATTGTCTGCTTTAGCCAAGGTTAAATGGGAAAGCTGGAGACTTTTATATCCATTGCCAGCTGTACAGTTCAGGAGAATGTATGTGATAAATCAGAGAAGAAGCTTTAATCATGTTCTTAAATACCATTAAAGAATTTAAGTCTGCACTTAAAACCTGTGCAAGTGTTGGCAAGAGCCTGATTTGATTTCAACTCTGACTACAAAAGCTTTAGGTATAAATAAACTTTGTGGTCTCCTTGCTGGTTTTATGTGTGAACTGGAATAGATGGATGCAGGATAAATCTTTGCAGGTTGATTCTTTGTTCTGGATGCATTTTGTTCATTCCTGTGCCTCCAAGGTTTGAAGTGTCACCTTGTGTGTTTTGAGTGAACCAGCTCAGGAAGGAGCAAATTGTCTGTGTAACCTGGAGAGCTCAGAAAACGTGACCCCAGCACAAACTCAGTGTGTTTGGAGTCTTTGAGAAAGGGTGTTACCAGTTACTGGATATGAACTGATAAATTGCAGAATGGGAGCTGTGACTTCTGAAGTGAGGTGTTCTGCTTGCTTTAACCCAGCACGACTTTGTGCGCCGGGAGCGACCGCCCAGGGTGCTCATAGACCTCATCCAGAGGACCAAGGATGCAGTGAGGGAGCTGGACAACCTGCAGTACCGCAAAATGAAGAAAATCCTGTTCCAGGAGACACGCAATGGCCCCCTGAACGAGTCCCAGGAGGAGGAGGAGGTACTCGGGCTTTGCTGCCCCATTCACACTGTTACACGTCATTCAGGGAGATGTTCCTGTCCTTAGGGTGCAGAAACAAGCACAGCCTAGGTGAGGAATGCTGTTGGAATAGCACCTGGATCAGCAGGGAGACAGGAGAGGATAATGAGTGAGAGTAGTCCTTGCTCAGTGTTAAAGCTGCCAATTACTCTACATGTGCAACTTTGGATTTTTTCCAGTGCTGCCCTTTCTTCTGGAAGTGCTAAGGAAGAAACTCATTCTGAGGGAGAATGAGTTCTCACTTCTGTGAGAAGTGGCTCCCAGCCTGTGTGGAGGAGGGTCTTTGACAGCCCAAGCTTTTCTTTCTCATCTGCACAGTCAAAACAACTCTATTAATGTTAATATTTTTTCAATTACCATAGCTTTACAGTAAAGTAATTGCCCTCTCATGAGCTGAAAAGCAAATCACTGAATTAGTAAGACTTATTTTTTTTAATTCTTTAATGTTAAAGAAGAAAAAGGTTAAAGACCTAAAATGCAGCTTCAGTGTAAATCTTGTAATAAACAACCCACTTAATCAGTGTATGATAATTGACCCTGTGGCAGAGAGAAGGAAACCAGTCATTTTTCAATTGATGAGCTTAGATGGAAATTAATGTCACTTGGTGCAGGCACAATGCATAAATAAATCCATGACTGCTTCTCAATGAAAAACACTGACAGACAAATTGATGTCTGTGTTCCTTTTGCTCCAGTGGAATGAGGCAATAGCACACAGCAAGCTGCCCAAGCTCAGATGATCTTCAGGGGCTTGGGTTTGAGGTTTGGGAGTGTCAGTTGTTCCTCTAAAGCTAAACTGGTTGAAGAAATGGGCATGTGGGTCTCGGGTGGAGCTGCAGGAGGAGGGGACTGGCACTTTGTGCTTCCCCTCCCTGTGAAGATGCCCCAAAGGAGCAAGAACAGCACCTGCTGTGATTAAAGGTCCCCTCCAGCTTCCAGACCTGGAGCTTTGCTGGGGACTGGGGGATTGTCAGACTTGTGAACTGAAACCTTCCAGTTTCTCTCCCCACTTGTGCCAAGCTGTCAGCAGAGGGGCAGGGCAGCAAAGTGCCAGGGAAGAGGTTTTCCACATGGCTGATGAGCACTTCCAAGCTCCACAGGAAACATGTGGTAGTGTTTGGCTCCAAGGTGTGTCCTCTGTTCTCCTGTCCCCACTCCTGAAAACAGCAGGGATCAGAACTGTTGTATCTGCAAGGATGGCAGGGATGCAGCTGACACTCTGCATGTGCACAGCATGCTCTGCACTGACTCCCAAGCCCTGTCCCACCACAGGAGGTGTCACTGCTCATGTGTGTCACTAACTGGGCAGGGAAAGCACACCCAGCACGTGCTGCAGTTCCTGCTGAACTGGGGACACAACCTGCCCCACTGGAAATGCCACCAGGCACTTCCTTCCTCTGCCTTGGGCTTTCTAATGTGGAAGATGAGCCTTAAAAATCTTTAACATGCAAAATATTACTAATGCTTTCCTCAGAGCCCTTCCAAGAAAGAAAAAGTTGAAGTCAGGAAGCCAGTGCTAAGGTTGCATATGCAATCTCATCTCTGTCCTTCCTGCATAAACATTCATCAATGACACAGCCTCACATCCTTCATTATGTGATTTCTTCTGCAACTCTATATAAGCATCCTGAAAATATTTTCATTCCCCTGTGCCTATGTTCTCTGTAAAATAGTATTATTCTGGATTTTAAGTGCTCTCACGCAGGCTCTGAATGATCTGCTGATTGCTTGAAAAATAATCGCACAATCAAAGGCAAATCTGTCAAGTCTCAATTTTATCTTTCTGTAGGTCTCCAACAAAATGAGTTCCCTGTTAATTGATTTGTAATGGAATTCTCCCCAAGCTCCCTTCAGAGGCCAGGGCAAACTGGATGCAGCAGCAGGCTGCTCATTTTAGTGAGTCAAGGCTGCTTCACCCCAGGAGCTGCTGAAGGATGTTCAGAGTTCTGTCCTCACTGTGAGCTCCTTGCAAGCCTCTTTGGTGCCACTAATTACAAAGGATCCATAAATTCTCTAAATCAGTCCAGACTAAGTGCATACTCTGGCATTAATGTACTCCTATGGGTATGGAAGAAGAAAAAAGGCTGCTAACTCCTGATATTTGTCTATAGAATCACAAATACCTCTTACATGAGGAATCTTTGTTTTTGTATATCCAAGTTTTAACCCCTATAATAATGCAGGCTCGTCTGAGTCACCTGCTGAGATTCTTCACTCATCTTTATCTTGGATGAATACACAAGGTTCAAGGGTTTTTTTGCTTGATAAAATCAAGTTGCTGACTGCTTGAGACATGGAGGTTAAAACCTCTACACCATGTAGAATATATCAAATAATAAATGGGTTCATTGTCTTACATATTTTGTGATTCAGGAAATGTGTTATAGCAGATCCTGACTAGAAGCATTGTTTTAATTCAAACTTGGATCGTTTCTCTTAATTATGAGACTCCTTCCACCAGCAATCCAGTATTCCTGGATGTCTCCTAACAAGCCAAGAGCCATGCCCAGACTTAAGGATATGTGGAAAAAAGCTGGCTTGAAACCTGATGTAATCAGATTGAGGGGAAAAGGCAGAAGCTGCCTGCCCTATACAGAGCATTCCAGAACCCAAACAGCCCTTTGAGATGTGCAATTGGCAAAATAATGCCCAGAGACCCTTGAAGTCTGCAGAGTCACCTTTAAAACAAACTCTGGGTGTTGCAGGCACGTGCTGGGCAGGTGATCTCCTGTGGGATCTGTAACTGATGCCCCTTGTTTTATAGGACAGTGAGCATGGATCAAACCTGAGTAGGAAGATGGACAGTCTGGGCAGCAACCATTCCATCCCCAGCATGTCTGTGAGCACAGGCAGCCAGAGCAGCAGTGTGAGCAGCATGCAGGAGGTCCTGGATGAGAGCAGCCCTGAGCTGGTCATGATGCATAGTGACGAGAGCACCATTAATTCCACCTCCTCCGTTGTTCACAAGAAGGTACGTGTGGCCTGGTGCTCTGTGCCGAGAGCAGGAGCTGCTGCTGGGCTTGCCAGAGTCGAGTTCTGTGGGGTTTTTGTCTTTAAAAGCATCTGAACAACTTCTGCCCATGAAAAGAGGTCACTCCTGAAAGAGCTGTCAGTGCCTAGGCAGGGTCACCCCGCTCCCCGCATGCCCAGCCCTGCATGTGCATCTCTTCTCTCTGCTTGGGCCATCCTTGTTTCCTTGGGAATGCCTGCCCTGCGTTCTGTGCTGGTCCTGGCAGCCAGGCTAACCCTCTGCCAGGCACAGTGTGTGATTAAAACCTGCCTGCACTCGGATTTCCCCTGTGAGGAGTGGAAGTGTGCAGACCTCTGGACCCTTCCCACGAGGTATGTTTGGAGTCAAGCTCCACTCCATGCTTTCCTCTCCTTTGCTGCATGCTGTGATCTGTTGCCTTTCATTTTCTTAGGCCTGGATATCAAGCTAAGGTTGTCTAGCTGTAAGCTAGCATCTCATCTCCACTGTTTGTCTGACTAAAATAGTTTTGGCTTGGCCTTAGCAGTGTCATTTGCTAGTGGGCACCAAAATGTAGGTTGGTTCTGTTGGTTTCATTTGCAAGAAACTTCAAAGTGTACGTTTGCTTTTTGCCAGAGGAGCTAAAACATTGCAGCAGCATGAAAAGTAGGAATTTCTTGTAAGGTTACAGTAAAGCTTAGTTGTAGCTAACTAAATATTTGTAAGCAATTTTTGCTTCTAAAGTGCAGGGTTTGTGTTGTTGAATATTAAGAACTATTGAAAAATTTTGTCTTTAACAAAACGTGGTCTTACATATTTAAAGATACTGGCAGAGAAGTTGCAGAGGTTTTAGGGATTTGCCTCTTTCCTAAAGACTCTTGGCATCTTTAGAGAAGATTGTTTATTCAGAAAGGTGAAAATAAGGTGTTAGGTAACAAATGCCAGCCCATGGAAATGTCCTGAGGGAAGAGCAGCACCACTGATGGATGTTCTGGGTGGTTATGATTGGAGCTCTTTCTTATTTTGTACAGGCTTTCAAAATGTGTGTCAACTTTAATTTCATGTTGTTAAATAGCCATATTTACTGGTGCATTAAAATGGAAGTTTGAGGGACTGATTTACTCAGAGTTTATGAGTTATGATGACTGCTCAGAGTTGTTACAGTTGATAAAAACAAAACCTGAGCTGCCCTCACCAGATATGAATGGCATTTGTGAAAGGAGTAGAGTTCCTGTTTGTTTTAAGACTAATACTATGTTTTATAGTGGTTGTATGATACTTGTAAAGTACAAATGCAGGATTTCTGATGCTGTAAGTTCAGTCCTCCTAGACTTGTGTGTAGCTGTTCAGCTGAGTAGGGTGCACAAACAGGACACCACATGGGAGTTTTTATCTGGATTGAAAAAAACCCAGGGTGTCTTGCACACTTGTAACTGAAGTATTATAAAAAAAAAATCCCCTCTAGATCACTTGACACAGGTGTTCTAGGGTAATTTTGGGAGCAGAAAGCCCAGGTCTGCACTGATGGTCTTCACAAAACAGTTAATGATTGGCTAGGACTGCTGATCCTTGGACTAGATTCCTTCTCCATTGGAAGATGTTCCCTTCTGCTGTATGTAATTCATAAAGCAGATTTGGACTATGTGTAGCAGGACATATTCCAGCCTGGAAATATATTTTAATTTAGTACACTATTTTTTAAATTCTTTGTTACTTTGGGGAATGCAGTTTTAAATGGAAAACTGCTTCATGTGTATATTAATATATGTGAAGAGACTAAAATTGGAGCTGGACATTTTGAAGGGGTTATATCCACATGCATCCCACTTTATTTTCAAGGTAAAGTTCCTTGTTCTGCCAAGATTTCAGTTTGTCTTGGTGCTTTAACTGTATTTCTGGAAACTGGGTTGAAGCTGAGTTTTGGGTATCACTCTGAGCCCCTGATAAACACAATGAAAAGAACCTGGTGTTCCAGTTTAGTTTAAGCTCTTGTTTTGCATTTAATCAGCCTTTAAAGGCTAAAAAGAAAATACTGATGGACACAAGCAGCATTTTGTGGGCGTAGGGTCACATAGGAGATGGTTGAAGTCAAAAGTGTTGTGTAAAATTGTGATATTCCACAAATGTGTTAATTAACACCCTCCAGATTGTGGAAGGGGTCCAAGATGGCAAAATAGCCTGGGGAGTTGGTATTTTCTATGGCTCAAAGGTCTGAAGTGTCAGAGCCCCAGAATGTCCCACGTGAGTGAAATGCAGGATGGAGGGGTCTGTGGTGGTGTGAGATGCAGTTCTGAGCCGTCAGTGCTTCCAGCTGCTGCCAGGTGTGGAGAGCCAGGCTGGGGTGGCCTTGGCCTGGAGGAAATGAGGAACAGCCCATCCCTGTGCTGGGCTGGGAGAAGCCTCAGGCATGTCCAAGGAGCACTCCTGGCATCTGTCCTGTGACCAGCAGCCCTGAGGCTTAGGGAAGAGCCTGATGGAGTAAAAGCACTTGTAAACAACTCATTTTCTTTCTTTTTTTTAACAGCTGCTAGTTGGCTGTAACTTCCAAAAATGTTTTGTGGTCACAGGGTAAGTGAAATGACCTGTTCTGATCTGGTTAATTGTCACTGGCTATGCTGGTTCATGGCAGCCAAGGTGCTTGGGGTTTGCTGCATTGGGATGAAGCCTCTGTGGAAAACAGGCACAGCATTATCCCTTCCACAGCACAGCAGAGCTCCATGGTTTTAAACTTGTGCTTAGAACTGAGGTGACTCCCACCTGTCAGAGTACACCTGTTAGGCTAAAAGAAAAATCACTGAACAGGAATAAAATATTGGAAATAATACCAAGCCATAATTGAACGTGGAGCTTTTCCTGTTATTTAGTTTATGGCTGTGTCCTGAACTCCTGGGAGGAAAAAAATGGCAATCATGTGAGCTACTCAGGCAAGAAGGCCATCCTTGGGATCAAACCCTGCTCCCTCAGGAGGACACCTCAATCACCAGCATGTTCTTTTCAGGAAATGCAGATGTCTGGCTTGGATGAGGAAGTTTTCCTTGTCCTTCTGCAGGTTGCAGGTTGGTGAGCTCCTCCATGTACATCTCAGTATGTTCAGTGTAAGAACTCTGGGTCTTTTCTGAGTACAATAAATAACTCCTCTGATGCCAGGTTAATCTTGCCTATGGATGCACATTCTCACATCCATCTCCCTTCAGGAGTTCTTCAGCTGCACAGGTTGAGAGCTGAAGAGTAAGTGACAGCTCTGATACAAACCCAGTTGTATCTGAGAGCCCCTAAAAATGACAAAATGGGGCAGGGAGTTAAACTCCAAATACATTGTGCTTCAAAGACACATAACCTAGATTTTAAAATCAGATAAATATCAATTAATTCATCTTAAAAATGAGAATAAAGATTCTTGGCTCCCAGAGTAAGACAATAAAGTGAGTGTAGGCATCAGCTGGTGCATCAGAGATGTTTTGGCACCTGTTTTGTTCAGCTGCTGGTAAATGGCAGTGTGGGCACAGGTGGCTTCCCAGAAATATTATTTCATTGTCCTCAGTGAATCTATTATTATTTTATTTCCACCACACTATAATATGTTGTAATCTTTTAATCTAAACAAAAAGCCAGTACAGTATTGGGTTTTTTCAACTGCAGTACTCAGTTATTGCTGTTTCTTTATTCAATCTTAAAATCATCAGTGCTTTCTGAAACTTGGGCAGTAAAATGTCAGGGAAATCTTGTGATTAAGATCTGGTTTATAACAAAAAGGTGGAAAAGAGGATGTTTGTAGCTGATCATCACAAATTCTCACCCAATGTCTGTAATAATAAAGTACCTTTGCAGTAACTGCTGCAACTTGAGTGACTTCCCAGATCCTGTAAATTAACCTGTGCCCATCTCCTGTTGCTCCAGTTAATTTCAGCATTTGTGGGGAATTTTGTGCATGGAGAGAGCTTAAAGCTCTGTCAGTTATCAAGGCACGTAATGCAGTGTGTTAGGACAAACGTGCCACACTGTTGTTTTCCTTGCTCTTTAAATTCCTGGAAAGCAGGGATTTGCTGCAATTCCATAGAAGTCCTTAGTGTGGCTTGGAAATTGCCTTTCCTGTTTGTGTAGGAGACTGGCAGCCCTTAATGAGTCCTCCTGTGTCTGTGGAGGTTTTATTTGGTGTGCATAGCCAAAAACCCCAGTGTGAAATGGAGTGCTCCTCCTGAGGAGAAGGTGGAGGTTTCCCAGCTTTGGGCTGGGCAGAATTCAGATGGTAAACCCTTTTTTCAATGAGGAGAAGGATGGAAAGTGTGGGATGGGACTCAGAGCAAAATCCACTCTGTAGTGGGTTTTGAACTCGTGGTTTGACACAAACTCTTTATGAGGTGCTGGGACAATTCACCAGGAGCAGCCATTCAGATCCAGCTGGAAGCACCACTGGAGGCACTGGAAGCTCCACCAGCTCTGGTCAGATCATGCTGTGAGAATATTTGAGAAAGGTTTTGTCCTGGCAATGTCCCAGCCAAATCCCCTTCTTTGTTTTGATCAACCTATAAACTGTTAATGTCAGTGATACAGTCAGAAGAACAAATTATTCCTTGAGTAGGAAGTTGAAGATTCGTTGGCCCTGAATAAAAGAATTTTAATGAGTGAGTTGTGAACTGAGCATGCCCAAAGTTGCATCCTTAAGGCAAATATTGCAAAAAAACACAGAAAACAGGTGGAAAATGAAGTATATACAGAAGATACATTATTTTGAAAACAAACCAGGGTTTGAAATGCAGATTTAGGGCTGAGAGAGGTACCCTGACCCAAACTTGATGAGTTTCTGGGTTGCTTTCATTCAGATTTTACTTACTGGATTCCTTGAGCTCAGGTGCCAATTTTGGGTCTTTGTTTCCTATGTATCTGTGCTAAAAGTTGGAAACAAAATTTCTTTATCTGTGCCAACAGTTGTGACTGCAGTGTCTCTTAGCAAGATTTTGGGAGAAGAATAATTTGTTTTAAAATAAAAGTAACAAAATTCTGGTTTTCTGGGTTTGTAGGGAGATGTTTGTCTTTGCCATCAGTCACCTCATCTGAGGAAGGCTGATGGAGATGTGGCTACTCATAGGTTTATTTCTCTTACCACTGTCCCTGGGGTAGTGGAACCTGTTAGATTTGGTAACTCTTCATGCCAAGTGTTTTTACTTTTGGAAGTGGGACAGCTTTTCCAAAAAAGATATTGTGCCTATGAAGGTTCCCTGGACTTAGCTGAGAATTGGTGGGAGCAGAATGCTCAGATCCTACATTAAGGGGTACCAAAGAGAACCACTGAGTTTTTTGTCCCCTTGAAATTGGTCCTTTGGCTTGCTCAGTTGCAAAGGAATTTTCCCATTCCTTGCCCAGCTGAGTTTGAAATGCAGAATGTGGTTAATTCACATTCCTGAAGGGCAATTTAATTCTGCTCTGAGCTTCTCATGTGCACTGAGGTAACCAGAGATCCCATAAAACAAGGCCAGGGTGACATTTTGCCCTCTAAAAATCCACCTCTTGGATAACAAAAAGTAAACCACAGATTAATTTTCCAGCATGAAAAGCTACTGCAACTTGTTATTTTAGGTGATGTTTTGGAGTATTGTGGAAAGTCTGAATGCCCATTTAAAAGTTGGGTTTTTTTACAGTGATTTGTAGCTTCTCTGGAATTAATATTTCCCTTTCTCCCTGCCATACCAACATAATGGAGAGAAGGAAAATGATGGAGGGATTGAGGAATTGCTTAGCAAGCCTTGGGAGCCCTGTGCACTCTCAGGTGCTGCTGCAGGCTCTGTGTGACCAGGGGTGACATTTGTCCTGTCCCCACCTTCATTTCATGGCTGGAGTACAGCACTGGTGGCTCCTGTGTGCCTCAGGTGGGTGAGTCTGGTGTAGATTTTCACTACAGGGTTTGAGATGCCTCTGGTGAGGCCATGAGTCAGGTTAAACTTGAGTGATGCTCTTGGACTTTAAATGTTTAATCAGGATTTTTGGGGATGGCTGTTCTAGAGCCTCAGATGTGCCTTTCTCAGGAATGTGGGCAAGTCCAAGAGCCCTGCCTATCACACCAAGCTGGAAATCTGAGAGCAGCCCAATTCTCAGTGATTTCTCTTGTGGTCTCACTGCCTTCCCTGTCTGACAGTGTAACAAATGCCCAGTATAAGGATGACCAATATAAAATGAAACTGCAACGTTTTGTGACATGCCATATCTCTATGGAGAACTGTCCTTTTTAGCTGTTTTGGCTCATTCTTGTGTGGGTGTAGAGGAGCTGGTGCAGACTTGGCTCTGTGGTGGCCTTGGGCACTGTGCAAAGGCAAGGCAAAGGTGGGCATGGACTGGGAACACTCCAAAGGAAGGATAAGGAAAGGTTTTGGGGTTAAAGCACTTTCAATCAATGCAGTGTTCAGCCCTTAATATCAGCATTTCTGCACCTAATTGGCTTTTTGCTTGAACTCATTTTCAGAATCCTATTGAAAAAGGCTGAGCGTGTGTGAGTCTGGGTGAGATGAGCTGGAAATGGAGGCCAGCAGAGGGGAAAACCAGATGTCTGTGGGGTGGGAAAGGAGCATGGGGACGACAGCAGTGTCCTGATGGAGACACCACCACCATTCCATGGTGGCTGCCTTCTCACTGTGGGGCTCTCTGACCTTCTGGTGTCTGCCAGGGTGGCAGAGCTGCTCCTGCTTGTGGGGGCAGCTCTTCCCTGCCAGGGCTTTCTAGGCACTGGCAGCCTTTATTTTGTACCCCAGAGAACTGGAAACTTGATTTAACTCAGGAAGAATCCCTGTCTTCCTGTGAGGCTTTAGGAGCTGGAGGTTGAGGATGGGAGTCATGACACTGTGGTGAGTGACAATGTGGCCCTGCAGAGCCAAGGCTGCCAGGCTGTGCTGGGTGTCCAAGGGCTGCTCCATTCCCAAGGTGCAGCCTTGCAGGTGTGTTGACTTTTGGCAGCCACCATTCCAGTTGGGAAAATCGTGGTGGTGTGTTTTTTTGCTGGCCTTTCTGAGGAAGGTTTCTCCTGGAGCTTTGTTCCACTCCCAGATTTGCTTGTCCCATTTGGGAAAGGCACATCCACTCCCAGCAAAGCCTTGCCAGGGAGCAGGAGGGAAGCTGCACCGGGAATCATTCCTGCTAAAACCTGGGAGCTGTTGCTTTAAAAAGGAAAAAAAAAAAAAAATCCTTTGTGGGCTGTGGAGAGAAAGTGCTAGAACTGTGCAGGATCATGACTGGAAAGCAGGATCCCTGAGTGGTCACGGAGGCTTTCCTGGTCCTCTCCAGCCTGCTGTGGATTTAGGCAGGATGCTCGTCCCCCACAGCAGATAGCAAACGAGGGACAAAGAAACCCTATCGAGGACACACGGCTCGGCAAAGGGAATGAGGCAGGATGTTGCTGTGGTGTTAGAAGGGAACAGGATCTCCGTGCCTAGACATGGGAATCACGTTTTCACCAGGATCGCTGGCTTGCAGTGCTTGAACCCGACCTTCCCGAGGACTCCGATCGCCCTGCTCTGCTTTCTGCTCCCGGCTCGCTTTTTTCTGGCAC
>VXBI01003627.1:629047-643878 GCA_013397375.1 Toxostoma redivivum
GTCCGCCCCGGGCGTTTTTGTCGGGGTTTTTTTTTTTTTTTTTTTTTTTTTTTTCATTCATTCATTTATTTCAAGCAACTGTACCATGACTGCATTTTCCAGCCTGATCCCTTGGAAGGATCGCTGGGCTGCAATAAGGGAGAGAGAGAGAGAGGGCTTACAGAAGGCTGTGGGCTTACAAAGGGGAGGGGGATGGGATGAATCCATCAAGATTTGTACTATTGCAAATGTGATTGCTGTGGATGCCTTTGTAGTAGGGAAAGGGGTGTGTGCCGGAAGAGTTAGTTGTGTGCCGCCTCCCCCACCCCGCATCCACCCGGGCTGGGAGCAGCCTTTTCCAGGGAAAGCACTGAAAAATGGCCCTTCAGAGGGAAAATTAATGTCCTGTTAAATATTTCAGCCCACTAGTATTAGAGGTCAGATGGACGGGAAGCGTTAGAAAGTCCCCACGGTTTGGCCATGGCACTTGCTCAGTGCTATGACATCATCCTGGACCAACCCCGAAATTACACCAGCGAGCCCTCCCCTTCCCGCTTTCTCCTGCCTCCACCATGGGGGTTCTCCTTCCACACCACCATTTCTGCATGCCCAGAATCGCTTCCCATTCCTGCATGCACGGGGGTTGTGTGTGTGTGACCACAGCTAAAGGTTGTGACTGGAGGGAAGCTGCAGCAGCAGTGCCAGCAGCTCACATTTTTCTGTGTGATTGTTGCTGCTGCTGCTGTTAAAATCTAAAATGATGCTGTGGCTTTCAGGTTTTTTGCCCAGATGCTTTCTGGGAATCTGAATCCCATCTTTTGCAGGTGTATTTCTGGGTGTCCATACTCTGAGTGCCCCCCAGGCTGGTGTCCCCTGCTCCCCCCAGTTCAGAGTGACCTAGAAATGTGTGTGTTAGAGGACTTCATGCAGCACAGCTGGCAGGGGCAGGATCCCTGCTCTCCTGGAGACCCTCTGCCATGGGAATTTTTCCCCTTTTTGTGTATGTGTGTGTGTGTGTTTGCACCCGGTGTAGTGCCAGCTCTTCCACTGCCTGCACTGAGCAGATAAAAGTAGGACCCAGTTAGGTTGGCTGGAGGGCAGAAATGATGAATGACTCATGTATCATACTCCAGACATACAATTTCATTGATAAATTGATATCTGTGATGAATATATTCATGTTCTTTTACTCCCTGTGCAAAGCTGCTGTACCTTGTGGCCTGCCTTCAGCAGCAGAGCCCACAACTTGTGTCTTCCTTGGAAATGTCACCCCTGGGCTACTTGGGTGGCTTGAAGGGATTGCATGGCCAGGCCCCTTTGGGAGCTAGTGAAAATATGGACTGTGAGGTATTCCCAGATCCCTGAGCTCTGAGGAAGACAGCTGATATCCCAAGGTCACTCCTAAATCCCATGGCAGCCTCCTGTGGGGCTGGGATTGTGTCTGCCTTAATTCCTTACTCACTTGGATTTGCTGAATCTTTCTGCTTCAGTGACCATGAGAAGATAAAGATAAAATTAATTTTGGGTGGGGAAGATGGAAAGCTTTTTGAAGAGCTTCTCTTTTTTGGGTTTTCTGTGGAACATGCTCTGTTGTCCCAATCATATACACACATCTCCCCTTCCCAGTGTAGAGGGAAGTTTCCAACACACCAAATGGGCTCTCCAGGAGGTGTTGGTGTGTCCTCACTTCTGAGGTTGTGTGCTGGGGCTGAACTGTCCCTGTGCTTGCCACAGAAATATTTAATGGTGATGAGCTTTCCCTTCAATAATCTTCCATTCATGTTCCATCACCTCTTCATGTTCCAAAATGGAAATCTAGGGGGGAAAAAAGACAAGTTTAAACCCATTGCACAGAATCTGTGCAGTGCTTGTGTTGGAGCACTTTTTATCACTGCCACTGTTCAGTGCCTGGATGATGTCAGTGGGGAAAGGTGCTGGATGCTGCTGCTCCCCTGGCCAAGGGAGAACATCTTCCTGCTTCCCTATCCAATATTTGTGGGGAGGGCAAGGTCAGTCATAGAGACATGAGCATGCCTGGAATTTGGAGTGTGAACCCAGAAATTCAGGCTTTATTCATCTCTCTGTGTTAATTTACTCTTCAATGGCAGCTGGGAAAGATTTTTTCCTGTGTGAATGGGTGCTCAGTGGTTGTAAACAAGCAAACCAGCATGCTTTGATGGTTCCCTACATCCTGCTGCCCATTTCTCAGCAGTTGGGAACATCTGCCTGGGCACAGAAGGGTTGTGCAGTTGGGAGCATCAGGTGGCCTGTATTGCAGAGAATCAAAAACAGGAGTTCTGGCCCCAAAATCCAATGATATGGAATGATATTTGGGGGTAAAAAGTTCCTTTTGTGGGATTTGCTGAAAACCACCCTTGAGCATGAGACCAGGGCAGTGTTTTTAGAAGAAAAGCTCCAAGTCTGGGGCTGGTCACTCCACAGCTTTTCCTGCTGGTGCAGTCCAGGGTCTGGGGCCTTCAAGTCCTTGCTCTTCTCCCCATAGCTCAGGATATTGCAGATGGAGGTAAGACTGGTATTCCTAAAAGTAATCCAACCTACAACTTGGATCTCTTTCCAAAAACAAGCTGATGCAGTTTCAGGGAGTGCAGAGGTCACAGAGGAACTTACATTAGACATCTGAACCAGGTGACCCAGTGGTTTGAGGAGTGATTCCTTTGCCCTGTTACTCTGCAAAAGCATCATGTGAATATGAAGGAAACTGGACTGACCTCCAGAGAAAATAGATGAACTATCCACAAAGAAGCAGGCTGTGAATATCCCCTTTTGAGTCTTGCAGAGGTGCTTTAATATTGCTCAGATTAAAGAAAATAATGAAAATGAGCAAATGTAGGTAAGAAAAATGAAGGAGCTTAACTTTGGTCATTATTCAATCAGCAATTTTAGTAGTCATTTTTTCCTGGAACACTTTTGTCTTTAATCAGTTTTGTGTGGTAACAGTAACCATCACTCACCTGGAACAGTGGTGGAAAATACCCTGCATATTTCTGCTGTTGGAGTAAAAGTTGCCACCTGAAATGGAGACCAGGAACCTACATCTCCATATTATTTCACAGATTATCAGTGATCCATAAGTTGAAAGTTACATCCAGAAATCTCTTGAAGCTCAGCAAGCTGTTGTTTGAAAGGAAGGGAAGAGGTTCTGCATGTTGATGAGACTACACCTCTCCGTGTTTTGAAGGAAAGCTGTTTTTTGAATCTCTCCAGAGATGCATTGATCTGCACTTCTGGGTGTCTTTCAAGCTTGACCCCTTAGGTCCCCCCTGCCTCGTGCATCTCCTCAACAGCTGCTTTTACAGTTTTCAAAGGCAATGATCAAGTAGTTAAAACTTCATAGAATCCCAGAATGGGTTGGGTTGGAAAAGATCTTAAAGCTCATCTCATTCCACCCCTTATCATGGGCAGGGACACCTTCCACTATCCCAGGGTGCCCCAAACCCTGTCCAGCCTGGCCTTGGATGCTTGCAGGGATCCAGAAGCAGCCACAGCTGCTCTGGGCACCCTGTGCCAGAGCCTGCTCACCCTCACGGGGATGGATTCCTCCCTCACATCTGTGACATCTCATTTCATAGAAAGATCAGACAGTGAGGACTCTATCAAAGGCCTTGGTGTTCTCTTTGAAATCCAGATGCCAGCAAAAGAATGATGTGATCTCATCCAGGGCCTGCAGAGCCAAATGTCTGTGTCCATGTGAGCAGGATTCCCTGGATGTGACCAGGAAAATGGCACCAGGGCAGCCTGACTCCAGAAGCAGGTACCTTACATGGAGCTGTTCCCTTGCACCCTCTTCTGCTGAAGCATTGTTGTTTTATTTGAGGGTTGAGTGGACTCATCTGGCTGCTGCCTTTGTAGACCTTTCCTCTAAAATTTTGGACTTAATTTTGGACTTGTTCTTTCTCATCTCCTCTTGCTGTGAGAAGCAGCTGGCAGCGTTTTGCTCAGAGCTCTGCTTCCTCCAGCACAGAAGGGCTTGGAATTTTGGTTATTGAGAGGTGAGAATTCCTCTTCTTTAGGAGAGGGTGCAGTGTTTTGGATAAACAGTGTAGAAAAGGGAACTCTAAACAGCTGCTGGTTTGGAGGAGAAGCTGTGAGCTCAACTTCCTTATATAAAGCTAAAATCTTGGAGAGGTGAAAGAAAGTTTGGATTTTATGGCAAATGAACTGCCTGTGGGAGTAGGTTGGAAAAGACATCTCTGTTCTCAGTTGTGTGTGTGTGTGTGTGCCAAAAATGCAGAGAGATAAGAAACTGAGAAAATGTCATACCTTAAAAGCTGTTCTGGTTTATACAGGTTTTTGGTTCTCCTGATGACCTGGTTGATTGTTGTGAGCTGCAGGGAGAGCTTGAGGAAACGGCAGCTTTCTGGTGTGAAAGATCCTGACATTTCCTGCTTATATGGAGAACAAATTTTGTAGTTATCACCTTTTGCCTCATGATAATTTGTGGGGTTATGTTTGTGGATTTCTTCCTGAGAGGCAGCTCCAATCTCTGCTCTGTGTGACCAGGGACAGGACCCAGGGAATGGCTGCAGCTGGGTCAGGGGAGGGTTAAGATGGATTTCAGGAAAGGTTCTTCCCCCAGAGGGTGCTGGGCACTGCCCAGGCTCCCCAGGGAATGGGCACAGCCCCAAGGCTGCCAGAGCTCCAGGAGCATTGGGACAGCACTGCCAGGATGAGCAGGGTGGGATTGTTGGGGTGTCTGTGCAGGGACAGGGGCTGGATCCATGATCCCTATGGAGCCCTTCCCACTCAGGATATTCCAAATTGTACATGGAGCTCCAAGAGTCTTTGTCTAAGAACACCAGAAAGGTGATTACTGAAACATCCCCAAATTTTCTTGTTAAAATGGTTGCTGGAGCTGTTCATTCATTAGGGACTTAATCTTTAAAACCATAATCCTTATTCATTCATAGTCTGAAGGACTTCTCTGCTTCTGAACTGGGCATGTTCAGTCACTGATGTTCATTTCTTCCACATTCTCCCATCCCTGAGATCACCATGTGCAGACTTTGTCTTTGAGGACTATCCAGAGGAGTGTTGGACTTGACGGGAGATTATGGTGATAAACGAAATCTTTATCATGAGCTTGCTGAGCACAGACATTAAATCCATGAGGTGTCCACCACGTCTGCTGCTCTCCTCACTCATCTTTAGGATGAGACACTGCTTTTGGTTTTTTCTGACTTTTTAATGTCTCATCTTCTGTTGTGACTGGAAGGCTTTATCAGCTAGGCTTGTAATTAGCAATTGCATCCTATTGTTAGGAATAAATATCCTAGATTTCATGGGAAATCTTTCCAAGATAGAATTCTTGTCATGATAAAGCTGAGCAAAATTGGAAATGGGGTGCAGAGGAGCAGGGGAAAAAACAAGGATAAAAGTTAATGAGTTTTGCTGTAAATAAAACAAGTGCCCATTCTACATCTCATTAGAGATCAGACCAAAGGAGACTGGCAAAGTTGCTGGAGAATCCTTAGATCCATTTTTTCTGAGGCTCTTGCTGTTTGCTTTGTTCTGCCAAGGTCTGGGAACGGAGCGTGCTGTGCAGAACATCCCATTGCTCACAAAAGGGCTGGGCCCCAAAAATAGCACATCCAGGAAGATCTTGTGCTGCTGGTGGCTCCCAAATCTCCATTTCTCTTCAAGTGCCTGACCAAGGCTGTTCTCTCCCAGCTGGATGTCACTGAACAGTGTCAATGCCATGACAACATGTGAAGTGTTGGGGGTCTGCCTGTCTTACCTGGCATCTGTCTCTTCGTTAACTTGGATTCTCAGAGAAATTTTCCTTACCTGGAAGCTTCTGACAGAGATCTTATTCTTGCTGAACTTGACTGTAATGTGCAATTTCCTACAAACAGTTCCCAACTTCTTCCAAGTGTGGCTGTCCTTGGTACTCTTGGAAAAGCAGAAGCTTTTTGAGCTGTAGCAGAACACAGGGCTCACACAGTGTTTGTGATTCTGTGGTCATTCCTATAATCCCACATATTCCTGGTGGCTGCCTTAGATCTGGTTGGATCTCAAGCATTTACAGGCTGCTCTGTTACACCAGTTGCTGAGGTGTGAGTGTATGTAATCCAGCCTCCTCCAAAATGACATTCTGAAATTTCTTGTAGGAAGGAAGTGGTTTGTCCATCATCACCTCGTGGTGGATTCTCAGCCTCACTGAAGTGATCAGCCTAAGTCTGACTGCCGTGGTCAGGCTGGATCTTTGGTTCTTTGCAGTCCTCAGTTCCTGTTCACACTCCTCCCAGGTGTTGGAAGTCATTTGAACCGAGACAGGTGGCACTTGCTGCCTGCCTTGGATGACCTTAAGTGTTCATCTGTTGATTATGGAGCTCTGACTTGGCCATGGCTTCCTGTCACCTCCCAGCCCTGGAGCCAGCGAGTGCACTGGGATGGCAGCTCCCTAAAGCAGCTGCTCTGCTGTTGAACCTGAACCTTCCCAGGTGTGTAGGTGTATCCCATCCTACATCTGAACTTCAGAAATCTCCACAAAACTGCCTTCAAATGACAGCAGCCCCAAAGTAGGGGCAAGTTTTTTGGGCTGCTGTGGAGGAATCCATCAGGAAGGCTGGGCTCTTGCAGGCTGCAGGAGGGACTCTTGGTTCATAAAGCTTCAGTGATCACCTTCAAAGAACTGAGCTCTTCACTCTTAAGTGTGAAAGCAAAGGTTCCCTTGCACAGAATCAGGGGCTGTAGTTCTACACGTACCAAGTTTTTGGTTCTCAGGTCATATAAATGATCAGCAGATCTTCATAAGTGAAGTTCCTGAGACTGTCTTTAAAAAAAATGAAAACCAGTCTTGGACACTTTCCTTCTTTTGAAATGGAAGCATCACCATTTGCATTTTCTTCTGAACAATTTTGGCACAGCCTGTTGGGTTCTTTTTTTTTCTTCCTTTCACATGGATACACTTGGGCATGGAAATGAATGTGGAACTTGTGAGTTTGTTTCAGATGAGCAGGGTTTAAAATCTGCTTAGACCATCTGATCAATCTTGTTAAGAGCACACAGTTCCAGAACAGTGTTCCCTTGTTAGAAAACTTTCAGTTCTGGGAAGGAATGAGCTCAGTCTGCCATCATCTTGAATTTTAAGGGGAAATTTTGAAGGAGGCTCCTTGTAGCAGAAAATAGATGGTGAGGGATTGAATTGGCATGGGGGTGACTGGAGGAGGAAGGAAAAATGAGTGGCTTGGGGGGAGGGGTTCTGACTGCATCTTGGGAGTCCATGCCACCTTCAGGATCTGAGTCCTGTGTCTGAATACGGTTGTCCCCTGTGTCTGAAGTACACTGTCCATCAGCCACCTTTGTTTCCAGATCTTCTCCAGTGTGTTCTGGAGTGATAAGTAACCTGTTCCTTCCTTTATTTTCTGCTGTGTCACTGAAAACACATAAAAGTCTCAGGAAAAGATGGGGCTGAAAGATAGGAGAGAGAAACCTCGTGGCTTTGTGGAATTGAACACCTCCAAAACCTTGATTGATTCCTGAGAGCAGAGCAGGGCCTGGCTTCCAGTGAGCAGCCAGCATGGCAGCAGCTGGTGTGGCAGTGAGGCCATGGAGCACTTGTTGGCCTGTTCTGACCCAGGTTACAAGACAGATCCATGAGCATGAGCAGGAGAACGAGCTGCGGGAACAGATGTCAGGATATAAGCGGATGCGGCGCCAGCACCAGAAGCAGCTGATCGCCCTGGAGAACAAGTTGAAGGCCGAGATGGACGAGCACCGCCTCAAGCTGCAGAAGGAGGTGGAGACACACGCCAACAACTCGTCCATTGAGCTGGAGAAGCTGGCCAAGAAGCAAGTGGCTGTGATGGAGAAGGAGGTGAGTGCAGGGAGCTGTCCCTGAGGATCTGAGCTCTCCAAGGGGGGCTCTGGGAGTTGCTGCTCAAACCCATGGTCTGAGGTGCAGAATGAGAGGACACAGTCTTAAGCTGTGCCAAGAGAAATTTAGGTTGGATGTTGGGAAAATGTTTTTTACAGAAAAGATGATAAAGTACTGGAATGCCCAGGGAGGTGGTGGAGTCACCATCCCTGGATGTGATTATGAAAAGATTGGATGTGGCACTCAGTGCCATGGTCTAGTTGAGATGTTAGGGCATGGGTTGGACTCAATGATCTTAAAGGTCTCTTCCAACCCTATGATTCTGTGACCTTGTGCTCCCTGGTGAAGCAGCCTCCAGTCACCTTCTGGCTGATGGGCACTCTCTTGACATCCACCTGTGCTACAGCTGCAGAAAAGGGGCTGCGGGGACCTTGGTGGGAGCTTTGCCTCAGCTGAGGGGTGACCAAGTTGTCACTCAGGCTAAAAACCAGCACATTAATCCACATAATAAACTATGTGCTTGTGCCCTCTGGGGTGCTTTTGGTGGGGAGAGAAGAAAGAAGCACAAGGAAGCCCTCAGACTTATGTGAGCATTGTCTGTGTGAGCAGCTTTCCTCTGGCTGAGTGCTCATGGCTTTGTCACCAGAATGACTGACAAAAAACCACAATACTGATTTGTGCTGGATTCTGCACCTGCTCACTCACCTTTTTTCTTATTATTGTTATTTTTTTCCTCTCTCTGTACATTACAGGCAAAGGCAGCTGCAGCAGATGAAAAGAAATTCCAGCAACAGATTTTGACTCAGCAAAAGAAAGACCTGGCGACCTTTTTAGAAAGTCAGAAGAAACAATACAAGCTTTGCAAGGAAAAGATTAAAGAGGCAAGAAAACCTCATTTTTGGGGCTGGAGGGATGTGGAACGGACATGAACCAGTCTTTTGTTTCGATAAACCTGGGCCAGCCCAGGGGTTTAAGGGATACTGTCAGGCTTGGAGGCAAATTTGGATTCTCAGCAAGTAAATTTTCAGGAAATGGGAGCATCTGGCAGCATTTCCAGAACAATTTGTAAGGGTGGCTACAGGTGCCTTCACAATTTGCTGTAGAGCAGAATCTTTGAAACCAAGGGTGATGAGGGAAAATGGGACTTCACAGAGAGTTCTTCTTCCCCTTTCTCCTCATCTGTTTTTTTTTCCAAGTAATCAGAGCAGCCATTCAATGTCCCTTGACTAAAAGCCCTGTGATCACTTACATAAATTAGGAAGAGAAGTAGCTTCATATGTAGCTTATCTGTGCTAAAATGCATTATTTAAGTAGTGTCTCCACTACATTGCAAAAATAATTTGCTGTTAAGGTAAAGGTGAGAAAGTGAATATCAAGGAGCTCAATGGCCACTTTTTCTCCTGCTCTTGTTGTGGGTCCTGGTACAGCTGTAGGGGCAGCAGGGCTGAGCATGGCCAGGTGATAGGTCTGGTTCTGTTGGTTTTGTAGTGGGATTTTGGTGTCCTTTCATGAACTGAATGGCAGAGGAGCCAGGAAGGTCCCCCAAGCCCTGTGTCACTGTGGTGCTAAGGGAATCCTTGCTTTGACCCTGCAGGAAATGAACGAGGACCACAGCACACCCAAGAAAGAGAAGCAAGAAAGGATATCCAAACACAAAGAGAACCTGCAGCACACACAGGCTGAAGAGGAGGCCCAGCTTCTCAGCCAGCAGAGACTCTACTACGACAAAAACTGCCGTTTCTTCAAGAGAAAAACGATGATCAAGAGGCACGAGATGGAGCAGCAGAACATTCGGGAAGTATGGCGCTCCTCACTTCTCTGCCAGCTTTGCTTTAACTGCTTTAGCTTCCTGTCTTGCCTGAAGTTAGGTCTTCATGTTTCTAGTTGTTAAGTAGAACTGAGAAAAATGTAAGGAAAAAAGGTTTGGGGAAGGGTTTTCCATGCAGCTGTGGCTGCTTTGATCAGTTGAGGGATGGCAGCGTTGACTGCAGACAGAAACACCCTGTGGGCCCCTCCTCTGGGCCTGATGGCTCATCCCAGCTCCTCAGTGTTGGGTCTGGGGGTCCTGCCCCAGTCTGGGCTGTGGGGGAGGGCCAGGGAGAGCTCAGGGATGGGGATATGGGTTGGCAAGGAGCAGCTTTTCACAGCCTGCTTCCCCTTGTTGGGTTTTGCCCTTTGCCTCAAGGCTGCCTGTGGTCAAACATTGCTTTGGAGAAAGAGTTTCTACTTGGAGATGTTCCTGTGGCCATCACTGTAGTATCTGAATTCTTCATTGATGTTATCTTTGGATAAAGAGTGTCAGATGAGAGGGTGTTTTAGTGAAAAACTGAGTGAGGAGTGGTCAAAAATTTCCAGTTGTGCTTGGCCTGCTACCCTCAGGTTTTCCAGTACACTTTTTACTTGTTCAGAGCTTTGCTGCCCTTGGGTCCAGATGTACCTGGGGCTCCTCAGCTGCTTTGCTGAGATCCAGGTATCTCAACCCAGGCATTCTGACAATGATTGACTCCAAAAATTCAGATTTGAGCACCTCTACCACAGCATGTCAGCTCTGTGGCAGGGATGAGAAGAGAGTTCAGTTACCTAGCATGGCATTTAACCAGGAACACACCTCTGACCTCCTGCATTTAAGCTCTTAGGAGAGACCTAATTTTCAGAAGGATCTGAGTTTTTATTCCCTGAAAATTCCATCCCTACTAATTCAAATGTGCCAGTACTAACTACTTGGATCACTTGAAGTAAATAACACTTTCAAAATGTGTTTTCCATATTTTAACTAACCACAGATGTTGTTTTTGTGCAAATGGGAAAGTGTTTGAGGGAAGTGGAATGACTGTGTGTGTTTATGCTGTGTGAACTGAAATCAGGTGTGGAATGGGCTTGGGAGAGGCTGGCTGAGCTATCCTGGGATGAAGGCACATGTGCCACAGCTCCCTGCCTGCCTGCTCAGTGCCCCACCTGCTTTGTGCCTGTGGGAAGTCATTTTGGCACACCAGTACATGTAATTTTTAATCTTGGCTGTCAGGGGTCGAGTTTTGCTTAAATGTAAACACATGCTGCACCCTTAGAGCCAAGGGGGCAGAGGGAAATCCTGGCCCTGTTAACTTCCCCATCCTCTCAGCCCAAACCTGTCCCAGGTGTAGCAGCCACGGGGGCTGTAGTTTGCTGCTATTGAGCATTACAACAGGATTACATGTGAGCAGCAGCTCAGAATAATTACATTTTTTTGCTTCTCCTGCAGAAACTTGTTAGGCTGGGGCAGCATTGGGCTGGGCACGGTGTGGGGTGGGGCAGTCCTGCTGTGCCTGGCTGAGGCAGCAGGGGCACAGTGCCGAGGCTGTAACCTGAGCCTGGATCCGGGATGCACAGGCACTGGCTGTGAAGGGGCACAGCTGGAGTCTGCTCTGCTGCACGGGATATGCCTGACACCTTGAGACACAAATATTTGCAGTAATCAGGGAGGGAACTGGTGTCTTCCTCTTCCCTGTAGCTTGGGGGAGGTTATCCAGACTGTGGACACCCTGTGCAGGAGCTCTTGGTGAACCTTGCAAAACCCTCTGAGCCTCGGGCTCCAGCCTCATTTTAAAAGTGTGCTGCATCTTGGGCCAAATCCCACCTGGACAATTCATTTTCTCACCTGAGGTGGTGGTAGAGCCACTGACCTCTGCTTTGGCCACTCTAGTGCAGGTGATGGGGGGGAGCTCATTCCCAGTACGCACCAGGGCACAGGGGAATCTAAACCAGAGAAGAGCCCCGATTCTGTCACCTGAGCACTCTGGGAGGTGTTCACTGAAAGCTGCTGCGAGGTTCCTGCAGGCACGAGGGCTTGTGTGGGGTCCTGGTGCCACCTGCTGGGGACTGCTGGGGCCATCCCAGAGCCGCCAGAGGAGCAGGGGATGGATGGATGGATGGATGGTCACTAGGTGGTCACTCTTAGCCTGCCCATGGTGCTGCTGGGTTGGTGTTTCCCTGTGACCCGTGAAGTGCCTGCAGTTGTGTAGAGCAGCGAGCAGGACCCTGGGGCTGGAGAGGCGGAGCTGCAGCAGAGCTGCCCGCTCAGGGGGGTGTGTGTGTGTGCAGGAGCTGAACAAGAAGCGGACGCAGAAGGAGATGGAGCACGCGATGCTGATCCGGCACGACGAGTCCACGCGGGAGCTGGAGTACCGGCAGCTGCACACGCTGCAGAAGCTGCGCATGGACCTCATCCGCCTGCAGCACCAGACTGAGCTCGAGAACCAGCTGGAGTACAACAAGCGGCGCGAGCGGGAGCTGCACAGGAAGCATTTCATGGAGCTCCGGCAGCAACCAAAGAACCTGAAGGTGCTGCAAGCTTTTCTTCCTCCTCCTCCTCCAGCCTCTGTCCTCCTGTCTGTGCCTCCTCCGTGCTGTGGCACCACTGCTCTCCATGCCCTGTGCTCTCCCTTGCATCCCCTCCCTTCGCACAGAGCAGCTCTGCATAAGGGAAGTTGTGGGCTGGCATAGCCCAGAGCTCACAGAGGGTTTTTGAAGTGCTGTGCTAAATGAGGCTGTTGGGTAAAATAGTCCAGTCCTAAGCAAAGTGTTACAGAAGTTGTTTCTAACAAGCTGTGTGTTGTTCAGGCCTCGCTGGTGTCAGCTCAGAGTGATGAGGAGAGGGGTTGGTGGTGCTTTCTGAGTCCACAGAGAACACTGAGGTCTGTGCACACCCCTGTGTGGTGACAGACTTCTTGAGCTGCTCTCTGTTCCTCCTCCCAGTGTCACAGAACCATGGAATATCTTGAATTGGAAGGGTCTCACAGGGATCATCCAGTCCAAATCCCAGCCCTGCACAGACACCCCAACAATCCCACCCTGAGCATCCCTGGCAGCGCTGTCCAAACACTCCTGGAGCTCCGGCAGCCTCAGGGTCATGCCCATTCCCTGGAGAGCCTGGGCAGTGCCCAGCACCCTCTGGGGGAAGAGCCATTCCCTGATCTCTGGCCTCAACCTCCCTCACACAGCTCCAGCCGTTCCCTGGGGTCTCTTGTCACCAGAGAGAAAGCATGTTGCTGTCACTCTGTCACACCCTTGCTAGTTCTCAGATCTGCAGCCTCCACTTAGTGCAAGGTTGAGGTGGGAAGGACATGGAAAGGGAATGATGCTGTGAAAAAGCAAATGTGTTTTGGGAGGCAGATGATGGGCTGGGTGATCTGCAGGAAGCAGGGACAGAGGATGGAAGTGCCCTGGGCTGAGTGGGTGCTGCTCCTGACCAGGCTGCAGCAGGGCCTGAGCTGCTGCTGCTGGTGAATCCCTGTAGGAAGCACACACAGGGGAGCGTGGTTCCCACCACCCCACCCATGTGGACCCACCACAACCTCTCCATTCCCGAAGCCCTTCGCACTCTTCACATCGTTCCTTCCTTGGCAGGCTATGGAAATGCAGATCAAAAAGCAGTTCCAGGACACATGCAAAGTGCAAACTAAGCAGTACAAAGCACTGAAGAATCACCAGCTGGAAGTAACTCCAAAGAGTGAGCACAAGACAATTCTGAAGAGCCTGAAGGACGAGCAGACACGGAAGCTCGCCATCCTGGCCGAGCAGTACGAGCAGAGCATCAACGAGATGATGGCCTCGCAGGCAGTACGTGCAGGGGCTGGGGGGGGCTCTGGGGCCTGGCTGCATCCTGGGGGGGACTTCTCCAGCTACTGAATTATAAGAACTGTTTAAATAACACATCAGGTGGCACTTTCCTTCTTGGAAAGTGCAGAACACACATCCTTCCCCTGCTTCCCCTCACCCTGTATGCTGGGGTTTAGGATTGGATCTTCTGAGGCTCTGCCTCAGAGTGAGCAGAGAAGCTGCTGCTCATGAAGCCTTTGCTGCTTTCTCCCTCTGCCACCAACACCAGTGGCTTTGTGTGGGAGCAGAGGAATTCCCAGCAGGGGTTTGAGTGTTGTTCTCCCGATGCTCTCACAGCTCCGGCTGGACGAGGCCCAGGAAGCAGAATGCCAAGCCCTGAGACTGCAACTCCAGCAGGAGATGGAGCTGCTCAACGCGTACCAGAGCAAAATTAAAATGCAGACAGAAGCACAGCACGAAAGGGAACTCCAGAAGCTGGAGCAGCGGGTGTCGCTGCGCAGGGCACACCTGGAGCAGAAGGTGGGTGTCACAGGGGGTCTGGGGACACGGGCAGGGCGGGGCTCTGCTGGCGGGCTGCTCACTGTGCTCCTTGCAGATCGAAGAGGAGCTTGCCGCCCTCCAGAAGGAACGCAGCGAGAGGATCAAGTTTCTGTTGGAAAGGCAGGAGCGAGAGATTGAGACGTTTGACATGGAGAGCCTGCGGATGGGCTTCGGGAATTTGGTCACGTTAGAATATCCCAAGGAGGACTATAGATGAGGTTAAATTTCTTTGCCATTTAAAAAAAAAAACAAACCAACAAAAACCACAAAAAGCAAACAGAGTAAGGATGAAACTTGCAAACCCAACATTCCCCATGTTGACGGGCGTGCTCTCTCTCTTTCTGTCTCTCTTACTGACATCGTGTCGGACCAGTGCCTGTATATTCTTATCCATCAGGGGCCCCTTTCCCCCGTCACGTCCCGGTGCAGGACAGCTCCTGGCAGTCTTTTCCATAGTATGTCACAGTATTGATGTCTCTGTGCAATGATTAAAAATGTTTCAGTGAAAACTTTGGAGACAATTNATTGTATCATAAATCATTTTCTGCTGTCGCAGAGAATGTGAATACACTTAAATGAGCCCACAGGATCCCAGTAGCACAAATTGGGCTTTGTCAAATCGTGTATTTTGTGTATAGAAGGAATTTAAGGAGAGCTTTTACTTATTTTCATATTGTATTTTAACTGTTTCTCTGATCAAAAATTTTTTTACTTCTTTCCCTCCCTCCCTTCCTGCTCCAGCCACCCCCCACTCTCCAGTTCTGTTCTGGAGCTCAACACTGTCTGTTAGATCATCCCAGCCCTTTTCAGTTTTTCTTTTATTTGATTTTTTGGGTTTTTTTTTTTTTTTTTTTTTTTTTTTTTTTTTCTCCTCCCCCAC
>VXBI01003627.1:649138-663873 GCA_013397375.1 Toxostoma redivivum
GTGACCCCAACCTGGGGGGCGGCCGCTGGTGGGGGGGGGGTCCCAAGATGGCGGTCGCCCAGGCAGGCGGCTCTGAGGCGGCGGGACCCATGGACGACCCCAGCACGGGCCCCTCACGGCCCTGGCGGGCGGGTCTCCCGGGCCAGGCACGCCCGCCCTCGCCAGGCCCGCCAGCGGGGCGGCGGCCGGGCGGCACCGCCTCCGCGGGGCTGTGGCAGCGGCACTCGCCATGCAGCTGCTCGGCGCGATGCCGCCGGCGCGGCTCCTGCTCGCCCTGTGCGTCTGGAGGCTGCTGCCGCGCCGGGAGGCCGCAGGTAGCGCGGGCTGAGGGGAGAGCAGGGAGCTGTGTCCCTTTTCCTGACCCTGCTCTGCCTTGGATGTGTGTGGTCACCCGGAGGTCCCTCAGCAGCCCCCTAACACGCACCTCAGAGGGCTGACACTGATCCCATATCCCGATCTGTGCCGGCGGAATGTGGCTTTGCTCGTTCCCTCCATCCCTAACGCCGTCCCTTCTCTCTTGCAGGAACAGATGAAGTAGTCTTTGGGCAGGTGGGAGGAAGCATCCTCCTTTTGTGCCGCAACGTGTCCAAGGAAGCCACCGAGGTGGTCTGGTTCCAAGGGGACCCGCACGCCTTCCCACCTCTCTTCTCCTCGAGGGTCTCCTTTCCCCCGGACATTCGCTTTTCCCTGGTGGACAACAGCTCCCTGAGCATCACCGACCTGCGTGTGCAGGACGAGGGCAACTACACCTGCAGGGAAGTGCTGAACAAGACGGACCATGAACACAGGGTGCAGCTCCTGGTGGCCAGTAAGTCACCCCCACAGCTGGGCTTCCTCCCCTCCTCCTTCCACATCCCCAGATTCCTCTGGCGCTGGTGGAAAAATAATATTTAGAAAGTGCAGAATCTCTCTCACATCTGCTCACAAGTGCCAAAATGTGTGTCACAGATCTGGCATATGCAGGGGAAATCTCAGGTCCTTGCTGTGTCTCTTCTTCATTGCTGGTGATAAACGAGTTTTTGGGCACATCTTCCATTCCCTGGAGCTATTCCAGGGGGACGCTCTGCCTCAGAATCTGGCTGACTTGAGTCTCCATAAACCTTGGGGTAGGGGCTGCTGCTCGCTGTCTGCTTTCTCCTGTTTGGGATAGATGTGCTGTGCCATCCTTTTAGTGGGAGAGCTCTTCCCAGCTGAGGAGTCCTACATTGATGGAAGCATGAAATTCCTCAGGTTTATGTGGGAGCAGTGTCCCGAGAGCTACCTGTCATCAGCACAGGCCACTTCTTTCACCCCTTCTGTGTCTTCTGGTGCCCTTTCCCTTTTCCATCTCTATTTCATCCATTCATTCCCTGAGAAAAGTTCAGAGCACAGGTGGAAGTTTGGGCTGGAAAGCGCTCAAGCCAGTTAATCCTTCCTGCTTCTGCCAGGGAGCCATTATTTTGCACTGATGCCTCATGTATTCCATGGGAACAGCCCCCTCCAGATTCGCAGGGAGCACAGGTCCTGTGCCTGGTGCCACTCTTGGTCCTTCTATGATTGAGAAGAGGGAAAATCTGCTGCTTTCCCCATTTTGACCCTCTGTACTCCCTCGGCCCCTTCCTTTCTTGCTGCTTTTCCCATGTATGAGACCTGTTTGCCTTCAGGGTGTTCCTTCCTTCTACCTGTGTGTAAACACTGCACCTGTTTTGTACAGATTAACCTCTTGAAAGTTTACAGGAATAAAAATTCTCTTCCTGCAGCAAGGAACATGCAAATGGGGTGTGGAAGGATTGAACCCCAGGCTGCTTCAGGGAATAGATATGTAGGCACTGGAGTGGGGACCCCCAAATCTGGAGCACTGGGGCAGAGCACTTGGGAACAAAACATATTTATGGGGTGCCAAGTGTTGGTGCTGCGTTCTGAACTTCATTTTTTAGTCTGGAACTAATTGTGTCAACTAATTTCCAAGTACAACAAAGGTGATGTGGGCATACCCTTTGATACATGAGAAAGAAATTTCTGGAGATGCTTTAGGTCAGCAGGAGGAGCAAAAATTAGAAGTTTAACCTCTGGCCTGTAGCAGGGCCCTGTTTTTTCACAATCCCTGTTGGTGGAACATCTTATCCTGGGCTGGAGCAAATTTTGGACACAGACTTGACACTGCTGTGGAAGAGCCTCCCAGGATATGTAGAGACTTTGTGTGGGAATAACCAGCTGACAGTCTTCAACCTGTCCCAAGAGTGGTACCAAAAAGTTCTGTTTTTGTTTAAAACTGCACTTTGAAAACCCCACAAGCAGTATAGTAAACATTCTAGTGACAGGACAAAGGTGCAGCCCTGCCTTGGGCTGTGATTCTGTGTTTGTTTTGGATGAAAAGCACTTGTAAAGGAAACATGCAGTTCCACACCTCCAGGGATTCCTTGGCACATCTGTGTGTGGGTTGGTGCAAGCACTTCTGTGGCTCAAACCACAACGGGTCCTTTTTGCTGGTGTTTTGTGAGTTTGGGAGGATGGAGACTTTTAGGCTTTTGGTTTGTTAACTTTGTGGGAGCAGATTTCTTTAGACAGAGTTGTGCTGGGAGTTCAGGATGTAAAGCTGATGGCTTTCAGGAAACTGCTCCTGAGGTCAGCACAGAATGCACAGCTCTGGCTGGACATCCTGGAGGAGCTGTGTCCACCTGGCCATCCTGGATAGGCTGTTCCCCATTGATGTGGGGCAGTTTCTGCTGGTTCAGGCTGACAGGATGCCCTATTCACCACAGCCAGGGTTTGGGAGCAGTTTGATCCTGTGAGGTGGGACACAGGGAGTGTTGCAGAGAACTTTCTTGCCAGAGCTGGGTGGTTTCAAAGATCACCTGAGGTGTGTGTACAGTTCCTGGAGAGCCAAGCCCCAGGAAGGTGTCCTTGCAGCTCCCACGAGGGTTTGCCATGATGTTTTTTTAATTAATTGAAGTAATTTCAAAGTCCCCTGAATAAATGTTCCCAAAATAATCTTCAGATACCCCTCTGACACCTCTGGCATGCAGCTTGCTTTGGGTTGATCTCTTGGTAGGGTCTTGTTCAGCACTGCATTAGACACACACAGGGGCATGACCTGTTAATTCTGCCTGGATCAGAGTCCAGAATCATTCTGGCTGTTAAATCCACACGTGTGTGGATCTGTGTGTGGCAGGAGCAGCTGGGAGAGAGCCAGAGCTGTGCCTTGTTCTCAAGTGATGAGTCAGTGTTCCTCCCTGCTAGCTGTGCCATGAGAACCAGGGCAGTGGGATTTCATTGTCCTGCTGTGTTTATCTCATTCCCATTGGATAAAGCCATGGCAATAATTTTTTCTCTCCCTCAAGGCTAGGCTGTGGGGACTCTGACAGCCCCTCTTGGTCCCTGCTGGCTGTCACTTACAGCTGTGCATGCCTGGGGCTGTGGGATGCAGGTCAGGGAGCAAGACTTGCAAGGAAACAGGAAAGATTTTTCAAGGGGAATGATGACAAATGAATTCCAGCCTTGCAAGTGTCTCTGACCATGTGCTGTCCTTGCTGATAGATCCACCACAGGCAACCCCAAAGTGCTGGGCTGAGACCTCCTCGTCAGGGCAGATGCTGCAGCTGTTCTGCAGCTGGCCTGGGGGGTACCCCCACCCCACCCTGCACTGGAGAGAGGAGGGGCAGGATTTGGAGAACTCCAGCTGGGTCATCAGCTCCACCAGCTCCTCGGACACCCACGTGGAGACACTGAACAGCTCCCACCTCTCCCACAGAAAAGTCTTCAAGTGTGTGGGCAGCCACGTGGTGAAGCAGGAGCAGCCTGCCTGCACTGTGGAGATAAGTGAGTGGATTTGCTGCCTCATTAACTGGTAATGAAGCTGTGAATGTGGGGCTGGTGAGTACCCTGGTCACTCCCTGCACTCCAGAGCACTGAGGAGGGCAGGGAAGCCAGGAGGCAGCATGGCAGGCACTTGTGCAGCACGAGGCACAGATGTCCTGCAGCTGAGATCTATCGTGGCTGAGTTGTAGGTGAGCTGTGTTTTGGGCCCATCTTCAGGGGCCAACAAATTTCACCCCAGCAGTTGTTTTCACCTGTGGAAAGCTTCACACACCTGTGTGAAAGTGAGAGGTGGTTTGGGAGCTGTGGGCAGCCTGAAATGAGGTTTGCTAGGGTTGGGTTTAAGGGTTGTGTGTGCCCTTCAGGCATCTCAGGGATCTGAGTGGCTGATGAAAATCTGGGCTGTATTTATCCTACCGAGGCTTCACAAGAGCTCTGCTTATCCCGAGGAAAATAATGCCTGGACTGCTCTTCCCTCTGCCATCTACCTGCTGGCTTCCCTCAGATCATTTTTCCCTGGGGATATGGGTGTCAGAAGGGACTGAGCACCAGGAAAGCTGCTCAGGTCACTCCTTGGGAGGCTCCTGAGTGAGCCAAATGCCAAACCCATAGCACTCAACTTCCAGACTCCTGCCTGCCTCCCTTCTGTTAATGATTATTAATCAGCTAGAAGCTTGATTGCTCACTACGTTAATTGCCTCCATTCCATCCTTGATTCCTGTTTTTGTTTTCTTCTCCCCCGGGGCTGTTCAGAACTCCCTTCCCTGGAATCTGATCCCCCACAGACCTGCTTTGTGGGTGATAACGTGACCCTGACCTGCCGGGTGACCGAGAGCACGCCGGCAGCTCGGCTCAGCTGGCTCAGGGACATCACCCAGCCCCAGGTGGAGATCCAGCCCGGGGGCAGGTTCCTCATCGCCCAGGAGGGCAACGTGTCCCGGCTCACCATCCAGAACTGCTCCCAGGGCACTGACGGCGGCTGCTACGTCTGCAAGGCGCAGAACCCCGTGGGGCTCAGGGAGCTCTTTGTGTGCCTCACGGTGAAAGGTGAGTGGGGCTGTGGCAGGAGGGCCTGGGGACACAGCACACCTGCTCTTTGGCTTGCACTGAGAATTCCTCACCCATCTGTGTCCCCTCTCTGCAGAGCCAGTGAACATCGTTGGGGTTGTGGGAGCTGTGGTGGTCCTGTCCCTCCTGACTGTCCTCACTGTCACCGGGGTTGTGTTGTACTACAATCCCCTCCTGTGCCTCAGAGGTAGGGATTGGTTCCTCCAACTGGGGCTTTATCCCTAACCCATGTGTCCCTCCCTGAGTACTGGAGTCAGTCAGGGTTGCCTGTGCCATGTCTGGGTAGGTGACTTCCACGTCTGTGCCTCTGCATGGGGCTGCCAGTGACCATCTGGGGGAGGCACAGATGTGGAGGCAGGATTGGCAGGGGTTGTCCAGTCCAGTAAAACCAGTGGCATTCTCAGAGGGGTAGTTTCTAATGCTGTCTCTCTTTTCTCTCTGGTTCAGGTGCTGCATTCAGGTGAGTTGTCATTCCTGAGCCCAGTCCCTCATGGCATCACTCCTCAGCCTTCCTGTAGGGCAGGGAACAGGCTCTTCTCAGCCTTTCATCCAGCTTGCTCTGCTGTTCCCAGGAATGCAGACTCAGGGGATGTCTTAGTGCTGGTGGACTCTGAAGATGATGAGGAGGGGAAGGTGTCTGAGGAGGCCCTGAGCAGCTACACCGAGCACGAGGCCATGGTGCTGGTCCGTGGGAGCAGGGCCCAGGCTGCTCACCTGAACCACCTCATGGAAGGTGAGCAGCCACCTGCCCCTGATGAGCTGTGGGCCTTCCCAGAGCAGCTTCCAGGGAGGGATGGATTAGTGATGGCTGTTGTAGCTGAGCTGCTGCTGCTCTGTGCCCTGTGTAGGTGATGATGACGAGCTCCAGGGCAGGGTGTCTCCACAGGAAATGAGAGAAGAGACACGAGGCTCATAGCTTCTATCCCTCCTTGAGGAAGCACATGGAGCTCCAGCTGGAATCCAGCATCAAGCAGGCCCTCACTGTGTGTGGCTGAGCACAGGCTCTCAGTGTCCTGTCCCAGGACACTTCAGGCAGAGCCTTCTCACCTCTCTCCACCTGCCCCTTGCACAGTTTCACTCCGTCCTTCCCCAGCCATGTTTCTCCATTTCTTCTGTCCTCTTCCATTTTCCTCCTTATGTCTTGGGTGTCCCTAAAACAGGGCTGACACCCAGCACAGGCAGAACGTGGGAACATCCCCTCACTTTGATGCCTGTGATGGACTCGAATTCCTGTGTGGGATTCTGGCTCTGGGATGGAGAAAGTCACCAGGGGGCCAGAGTGGTCCTGGGCCAAGGGAAGAAACAAGGGGTGTGTGACAGGACACGGGTGATGCTGACTCTGGGGAGGCTGAATTGGTTGTATTATAAATATTTTCCCCCTATTCCTTCTGCAGTGTTGCTCAGTGTTCAAGTCAGGAGTTAATCTGTTTTTGTCAAGTGTGGGTGTAGGGTAATGGGGACGTTAGCACACATATGGGAGGACAAAGGGGACCTGACAGCACACAGGGGATCGCCAGGGATTTGATAGGCCATGCAGTGTTAGGGAAGTGTCTGGGACACGCAGAGAGAGGCAGGGTCTGCACTGTGGGTGAAGTCAGGGGCTCTGAGCCATCCCTGGGGTGTCAGGACAGTGTGAGCTGGAACAGGCTGAGGGGGACAGGGAGGGGTGGGGACAGTGGTCTCTGAAGGGCCATGGAGCCTGAACGGAAGGTTCTGAGGGGCTGGAGCGGGGTCTGAGGGCTGGAGGGAATGGAGTGTGGGTGGAAGGGTGGGATGGTGGGAGGGCTGAGAGCAGGAGCCTCCCGGCAAGCAGCCCTGGTGCATTCCCTGTGCCCAGCACCGCGCCTTCGCAGCGGCGCTCAGAGCCAAACCAGGAAAATCCCAGGGAGCTGCGGGAGCCTCTGGCTGCCCCTGGCAACTCTGTTGTGCTGCCACCACCTCGGCTGTCCCGGTCCCTGGGCGAGGAGGAGGCACCGGCCAAGATGGACTCGGAGCTGGAGAAGCGGTTGCGAGTGGCTTTCCGGGACAAGCTGCGGCTGCTGTGAGTGACACCCCTCTGCCCTCCCCCTGGCAAGTGACCAACCCAAAAGGGTTGGCAACCAGCTCAGCACATCCTGTGTGCCCTGTGATCTCGGTTTGTGCCATCTGCCATCTCCGGGTGCCACTGCCAAGATGGGTGTCACTGGGTGGGCACAATGTCCCCAGCTGAGGCTCCCAGGGAGGAGAGGACGCTGGGGGCAGGCGGGGGGATTGCCCGGGTTCTAACAAGAAAGCTGAGGTTGTGATGTGACTTGTCCTTCCCTGGGGAACAGCACTGGTGCTGGGGGTCTCCAGTGGGGGAGTCTGAAGTGAGACAGGTGGGCAAGAACACGAATGCAGGCAGGGCTAGCGCTGTGTGGCTCCTGCCACCCCCTGCACACACGGGAGAGCGGGCCAGGCTCCTCGCACTGAGCCCCGGGCAGGGTTGCCCGAGGGAGCCCTGCCCGTGGCACGGCGGCAGATGCCCTGCCCAGGCTGTCCCTCCGCAGCCCAGCCGAGCTGCACGCAGCCCGTGGCAGGCCGGCGGCAGCGCGGGACCCCGCCACGCTGCTGCCATCATCCACTCGAGTGCTGCTGAAGAGGCGGGAGGTGGCGGAGGTGGAGCGGCAGCTGCAGAACCAGCGGCAGGTGAGGCGGCCTCAGGCGTGCCACGGGGACACGGCGGCTGGCAGCATGTCCCCAGCTGTCCACGGGCTGCACAAGCGCGGGCCGATGCTCTCGGAACACTTCAATCCCTCAGGAATTTCAGCAGCGGATGCAGCGCCTGGCGCAGCGCCGGCAGCAGCTGGCCCAGAGGCAAGAGCAGCACCGCGACGCCGTGCTCAGATTCGAGTCCTTCCTCAAGGTGCGGGCTGGGCGGAGGGGCCGGGCTGGCCGGGGGGCCGTGGCCGCTGACCCCTGACCCCGTGCCCGCGGTGCAGGCGGTGGAGGCCAGGCGGGAGCGGGCGCTGCGCCGGGCGGGCGAGCAGCGGGCGGCGGAGCGGGCTGAGGCCGCCCGGCTGCAGCGGGAGCTGGACCAGCTGCTCCAGCGCAGGGAGCGCCTGGCCCGGCGCCTGCGGAGCCTCCGGCCCTTCGGGGACTACCTGCGGGACGTGCTGGCCAGCACGGGGCAGGTGAGCGGGGGTCCCGCACTGCCACCCTGCGCGTCCCCCATCCCTCCAGCTCTTGGCCTCTCAGCCGCCTCCCCTTGCCCAGTTCCAGGACGTGCCGGCCATGCTGGAGCATTTGGGGGTGCTGGCGGGGGTGCGGGCAGCCCTGGCACGGGAGGCAGAAGCCGGGCAGGAGCTGCTGGCCCAGGGCAGGGCACAGCTCGAGCGGTACCGGCAGGAGTCCAGCACCAAGCTCCTGGGCACCAGGGACGAGCTGGCCCAGCTCCACACACGCCTGGAGGCCGCCTGCCAAGATGTGCTGCAGTGGGTAAGGGGATGTGGGGTGCCCAGAGGGGCAGCAGTGCAGACCCCAGGTGTGCTGCACAAGGGAGATCCCAATGTGGTGGAGGAGCAAAGTTGGGCTGCATCCTCTGGGCTGAGCTGAGGATCTCTACATGCCCAAAAAGCAGCACCTCTGCATGGGGACGATACACAGCCAGGACTCCTGGGTCCCTCTGGCCTGGCCTGGGGGTGCAGAAGCACACAGGGCAGTGGCCAGGGGCTTGCTCTGTCCCCAGGAGTCCTGCTGGAACCACATCCAGAGCACAGCCATCCAGAAGAATCTGCTGCTGGGGCAGATCAAGCTGGCTGTGCTGAACCTCTTCCAGCAAACCACTGCACAGCTCAGGATCCCCATGGACAGAGCCCAGGAAGACACGAAGGCCCAGTTGGACATGGTCAGCACAACCCTCTCCCTGGGGCAGTGGGGCTGGGGACACACAGGAACATTTACATGGATGGCTCTGGCATCAGGCTCCTATCTCCACAGGTGCTGCTTTGCATGCAGCGCCTGGCTGACATCTGTGCCACAGGCATACACCCACAGAACCCCTGGAGTGCCAGGCTGCTTCAGGGCCAGGAATAGCCCCTGGGGACACCTGCTGCTTCTTGGGCTGGAGAGAGGCTGCCAGGGCCAGCATGGGGCCACAGGACCCTTGGGGGTGGAGGTAATTCCCTGCAAGTCTGGAAACCCGATGCCAAGAGGCAACATGGATGGCAGTGGCACAGGCACACTGGGGTGTGCTACACCCAGGCAGGGCCAGGGGCACTCCCGAGGTTCCCTCCTGCACAGAGCACCCCAGGCAGGGGGAGGAAGAGGAGGGAGCTGCTGCTGGCATCTCTGAAGGTGTTTCACATCAAAATACATCCAGCTGTGCAGCCACACTTGCTTGTTCTTGTGTATCTAGGGAAAGAATTACCTCAGGCACGGAGAGGAGCTGGGATACAAAACCAGCCAATATTTACTGTCCCCTTTCCCAACTCCCAGCCCAGGCACAGGGGGCATGTCCCCTACATCCTCTTCCTCAGCTTGCCCTTCCTGGCAGTGCCTGCCCGGCGCCCGAAGGCCATTTGCCGCAGCTCCTGCACCCGCTGCCGGTTCCGAGCCTTGAGGCGCTTCAGGCCCCCGCTCTGCAGGAAGCGCTGCTTGGCCGCCCTCTTGCGCTGCTTCAGGATCTGCTGCTTGTTCTTCAGCTCGGAGCGCACCCTGCCCTGCGCTGGGGGCTGCGCAGGCCCTGCAGGGGACACAGCTGTGCTCAGCGCAGGGACAGAGCCAGGCTGAGGGGAACAATGCAGGGCTGTTGCTTGCTTCAGGTACTCACCGTGCCCACGCCTGTGCTTCCCTCTGAACTGCTCCCTGCTGCGTGGCCCTTCCTCATCCTCATCCCGCTCGTCAACCTTGTACTTCTGCTTCCACTTCTCATAGCTGGGACGGGTGGGTTAAGGGAACAGGTGGTGACTCCTCACTTGAGCCTGTGCTGTGGCTGTCTGACTGTGCTCCCTCCCCTGGCTGCTGCCCTGGCAGGGGCTAGAGCCCTTACACGGGGGTCCAGCCCTGCTCCCGCAGTGCCCAGCCCAGGCAGGCAGCAGTGCCCATGGCAGGATACAGGTTGTTCTTGTAGGAGCTGCTGATGTAGTGCCCGCTCTCTGTCCGCACCTTCTTCTTGTCCTCCTGGCCTGTCTGCCCCACAAACCGCTTCTTCTTACGGTCCCTGTGAGAGACACAAGGGTGGTGGGACCGAGCAGTGCCCCCCCCAGCCCTGACTCTCCCTCCTGCTCATGGGCAAACCCCACTCACCACTTGAGCAGCTGCTTGCTCTTGTTGAGGTTGTGGTTCTCGTCTCCCATGAGATCCAGCACGGCCCCAGCTGCCTGCTGCTCGAAGGCGCTGCCCTCACCACCCACACTCAGCCTGCAAAGGGAGGTGATGAGAGCAGCCCCCACGCAGCTGGGATGGGACAGCAGCAGGAGCCCCCCCCTGACTTACCCCCGCTCACTCTCAAAGTCCTTGGGCCGGTATGGGATGTAGAAGTCCTCATCCTGCTGTGCCGTCTGCTGTGGCTTTTTCCTGGGACCATCTTCTCCTCCTCGGCCCCGTTTTCGCTTCTGGCCCCCCACATTGGAGAACACGTCCTGGATGGGACAGTGGAGGGGTTTGGGAGCCAACATCCCTGCAAGTCTCTGCACCAACCCCCAAGCCCCAGCACAATCTGGGACGTGGTGCTGCCAGCGCCGGGCCAAGGCAGCTCTACAGCAGTTCCTGCATCCATGTCCCCATTACCTGGAGGTCTTCCTGCTCTCCTTCCCCATCCCGGGGCTCAGGAGCAGGTGGGCACAGCCTCTGCCCTTTAAGTGCTGCTGCCTGCTTCTCCTGCTGCCCACGCTGGAACTTTTCAATCAGGGCATGGTCGTGGCGCCGCTTGGATCGCATCATGGTGCTGGCTGGTGTGCGGGATGTGGCGTTGATCTCAAAGATGGTCTGTGTCCAGGGCAGGAGCATGAGTCCCAGTGAGCTACATGGGCATCCCATCCCTATCCCATCCCAAAAGCCTCAACTCACTGCCTTGGACTTGTAGGTTTTAATGCTATCCACCAACTTCAGCCTCTCCAGCTCGGTGTCTTCAAAGCGAGCTCCTGGGGAAGGCAGGCAAGGAGAGGGGCACAGATCAGTTTCCTGAGGAGGGCAGTGGGGTCCCCTCCCCCAGCATCCCCTCAGCACTCACTGAAGAGGGGGTGCATGCCCAGCTGGGACACATCCAGGTCCTTAGCCCTCTTGATGGACTCTGGCGAGGGGCCGGGCCGGGAGCGCAGGTACTGCTTGTGGGCGTTGTCCGCGACGTGGCGGAGGCTGCGCAGCTCCAGAGAGCCCTCGTGGTCCGTCAGCAGCAGGCATTCCTCGTCATCCACCAGGCTCTGGGGGACACGGCCCAGGACCCCGCCAGCATCTGCAGCCCAGGGGACACCGTGTCACCTGCCCAGCACCCATCCTGGATTTATCAGAGCAGAGCTGACAGCTCCAGGGAGCTCGGCACTGTTCAATTAGCATCCCCCACACACAGGCTGTATCACAGCCCCCAACACCCCCTTTTTCCCATCACCCCTCTGTGCGAGGGCCCCCCACAGGAACACAAACTCCAGCACTGGCCAAGGATAACACCCCAGTGGCCACACAGCCACCCCTCACCAGCAGGCATCTCCTGGGCTCCGGCGAGGACAAGCGGGCGCCCCAGGAAGAGGTGGAGGTCGAACACGTAGGGCATCTCATCAGGAGCCACCAGCGAGTAGGCAGTGCCACTCCGGCCAGCTCGGGCCACACGGCCTGGCAAGGGTAAGAAGAGAATGGGAAACCACACCCAGCCAGCCGCCCCCGGTGTCCCTGGCAGTCCACACATGACATTTACCATGGGGGCATGGCTGGCAAGGGGAAGCCCTACAGGGAAGGTACCAGTCCTGCCCTCATGAGCCCTCACAGTCCAGCTGGGACATTAGGGACACTGACATTGCTTTGTTCCCAGTCTGTCCCTCAATATCACAGCACAGCGAGGGCACTGGCACCCACCGACACGATGCAGGAACAGCTTGCCCTTGGCAGGGAAGCTGAAGTTGATGACATTGTCCAGCATGGGGATGTCCAGCCCCCGGGCAGCCACGTCGGTGACCAGCAGCACTGGGCACTTGCCCTGGGAGAACTTAGCAATGTTGATCTTGCGGGCAGTCTGGTCCAGAGAGCTGTAGATGTGGGTGCAGCGGATGCCCTGCGCTGTCAGCAGCTGGGAATGGGGGAAAAGAGATTGGATGGATGTGCCCTCAGCAGAGAGACAGGGCCAGAGACTCCAGAGTGGCCACTTGGACCTCCAAATCTCACTGTGCTCCCTCCTCTCTCTGAGGATGCAGCACCTCTATGACCACATATTCTGGGATTTCTCCTTCAACCCACTGAAACAGAGGGAGAGATTCCTGCAGCCACAGCTGCAGACTCCACAGGGGCACCCCCAAATGCCACTTACCTCCCTCAGATACTCTGTGTGGTGCTTGGTGGCCACGAAGACAACTGTCTGGTCCTGGGGCTTCACCACGCTGCGGAGCAGGTGCAGCAGCACGGCCGGTTTGTCATCCCCACGCACGTGGAAGAACACCAGCTGCAGCATGAGGGCAGTGCTCAGCCCTGTGCCACCACTGCCACCCTTGTCCCCTCTTTGCAGGGAGTAGGGGACACAAAGCCTGTTTTGAACTCCCCCAGCCCATCTCACCTTGAGCTGCTCACTCAGCTTGGACTCCACATCCAGGCGGATCAGCATCGGCTCAGTGAGGCCTGTGGTGACACACGGGACATGGGTCACACTCGGGATGTGCTGCTGGGGACACACGCTTGGCCCAGCATTAATCCAGCTTGGTTTTCCCAGTGCTGGGCTCGGCCTGGCTGCAGGATTGTGCTGTGTCCCTGTCCCCAGTGCCACCTGCCCCCAGCTCCTCACCAGCCCGGGCAAACTCGACAAGCAGCTTGGGCAGCGTGGCGGAGAACAGCACGGTCTGGTGGCAGTCTGGGAGCCGGGCGATGATCTCCTGGAGCTGCTCAGCAAAGCCCATCTCAAAGAGCCTGCAGAGGAGGGGATATGGCACATGGCAGGTCCCTCCCTGCCACTCCCTGGGCCTCTCCCCCATGTGGGGACACTGCCAGCCCTGGGGATGCCCGAGCCCCGCTGACCTGTCGGCTTCGTCGAACACCACGTACTCCACAGTGTGCAGCTTCAGCTTCATCTCCACTGCCACGTGCACCAGGCGCCCAGGGGTAGCTATGATTCTGTGGGGACAGAGGTGGTGACAGGACCAGACCGAGGGGGAGACAATGTCTCCACACCATCCTGGGAGCAGGTCCCAACAGAGACCCTGTTGTCCCACAGGAAGCTGCTCCAAGGGAACACCAGGAATGCCCATCAGGCACACGGGCTCTAAACATCAGTGATGTCCCTGGATGGCTGGTGGCCATTTCCCCACTGGGTCCCCTCACTGTGCCCCACTCACATGTCGGGGTTCTCATGCAGGGCAGCAAACTGGTCCTCCATCCTGTGAGAGAGAGGAGAGACTGGGGTGGCACTGGGCAGCTCAGCCCCTCACCAAGTTTTGGGGAGGCTCAGGAAGCAGGGATTGGAGGGGACATAAGGACAGCTTACTTGTCTCCTCCCAAGATCAGGGCTGTCTTCAAGCCGGTGAATTTGCCCAGCTGCAGGATGAGGACGAAACACATTGGCGGGATGTAAAACCAACCCCATTGCCTCCATTGTTCCTACTCACTCCCATGTTCCCCATACCTCCTTGGTGAACTTGAGGGTCTGCAGGGCCAGCTCCCGGGTGGGTGAGAGGATGAGGGCGCGTGCCCCAGCCTGGCTGGGCGCCTTCAGCCGCTCGAACATGGGGATGAGGAAACAAGCTGTCTTCCCACTGCCCGTCCGTGCCATCGCCACCACGTCCCGGCCACGCAGGATGGCAGGGATGGTCTGTGGGACACCACTGTCACCATCACCATTACTGTTCCACTGCCACCCCCGGGGGCAGGGACCCACTGCTCGCCATGCTCACCTTCCTCTGGATGGGCGTGGGCACCTTGTAGCCCTTCTTCATGATGCCCTTGAAGACAGGGTAGCTGAGGCCTAGGGGAACAGGGACAAGTGAGGGGGCATGGGCAGGAAGGGACAGTCCCTGTCCCAGGGACAGTTGTCCTCTGCCTCACACGCACCCATGGACTGGAATCCTCCAGATTTCTTCTTCTTCTGGTTCTGGGCCCGCACCATGGCCTGAGTGTCCAGCTCAGCATCGGCGCCATCGTCTTCCTCGGCGGTGGTGGGGAAGGCAGGCAGTGGGGTCACAGCGACCTAGGACGGGGAGGACATGGCTGTGGTGGTGATGGGTGCCAGGGTCACAGCAGCTCTGCACTGCTGGCATGGCAGGCAGGGCCACCAGTGCTGGTGACCGGGGGTACTGGGGACATTGGCACTGGGGACACTGATACTGAGTATTGGTACTGGGGACACTAGCGCTGAGGACATCGGCATCGGGACACGGGTACCGGGGACACTAGCACACTGGTAGTGGGGTCACGCGTACCAGGAATGCGGGCACTGGGGACACTGGCACTAAGGATATCGGTACTGGGGACACGGCACATGGAGACCGGGGCCCCAGTACCGGGCACAGGATGCAGGGACACGGCTNCCTGGATGGCGGCTCCGCGGGCACCACCGCCCGCCCTCCGCGGGTTCCCCGGGGCCGCCGCCGGGTGCGGGCGTCCTTCGTGGATGAGTCGCTGTTCGGCTGCCCCGCCGGGGCCCGCCCGCCGCCGCCCGCCTTCCCTCCGCCCTGGGCAGCTCCGGCGGCTCCCTCAGCTCCCTCAGCCGGCGGCGCCCGGCC